>JAZEWT010000010.1:4986115-5006834 GCA_036362905.1 Mordacia mordax | reverse complement strand
TCCTAATCGGTGCTCTTGCAAATATCACTCCAAAGAGGCTGTTGGACCGATGGGTTGAGATACGTGTCTCTTCAACTCATTGGGTGAAGAAGTCCATTCGAATATGTTGATGAAAGTTTGCCATGATTCTGTGTGATGAGAACTGCCCTTGAGCGCTGGTCTTTCAGGAGAGCCATATTGTGCGTTCCTCCTTGCCCCTGTGTCTTTCGCCTCCCATTTGGGGGCATCTGTTGAAGAGCAAATCTAGAACCAATCCCATCGGGCGAAAACCATTCCACCGCTGGACAATGCGAGCCGCTGGTTGTCGGCGGCGTGTGCAGGGTCAATCACCTTGGCCGCCGCAGCGGCGGCCCCGTCACTCAAACAATCCGACCCAGTGGCTGCCACTGCAACAAAGCAAAGGCGCCGCCTCGACTGACAGCCACGTCCACCGTCTTGTTTTTCTTTTAACTTATAAACCAAAGCTGTGCAGCGAATGCGGGCAGGCTGTTCAGTACAGCATTCACATCGGGAGTGCTTTCAACTGTGTTGCGTGCGACTTGCACTGTTTGTGGACCGCAGGGTTAACAACGATGACATCAAGATATGTGAAGACGTGGAGGGAGCACAAACCATTAATCTCCCTTCATCCAAGTTGGATTTCCAGAAGCACTGGAGGTTTTGGGTGGAGGTTCAGAACGCCCTTGGACAATCTCGCTCTCCCACACTCTCTTTGGTGCCCATGGAGCGAGGTAAGTTGCTCGTGATCCCAACACAACTGGACTGAGTGCATCCATCCGTCAGCTACTATTGCTGGGCGCTGTAGTCGAGTGGACCTCTTTGCTGGTAATCATTTTTGCAGACGTTAAACAATGCCACAAAGATTTGTGTAGAATCAAGACAGGCGGCAACCCCAGCATGAATCCCAGAATCAAGTCTATGCAAGACCAGGGTTTCACGGGTAGCGAGTTGTTGGTGTCAACTGTGTCAAGTTTGGTCTTTTTATTATATTAATTATGGCTTCAGGGTGTCACGGTGGCCCAGTGGGTAGCGCTGTCGCCTCACAGCAAGAAGGTCCCGAGTTCGAAATTCGGCTCGGGTGCCATTATGTGTGGAGTTTGCATGTTCTCCCCGTGTCCGCGTGGGTTATTGCGAGGCGCTCTGGTTTCCTCATGCTGCTGCATAGGTTAATTGGCTTGCAGACTAAATTGCCCGCAGTGCCCGGTGATGGACTGGCGTCCCATCGTTGGTATATCTCTGCCTTGCGCCCTTTGTCTGCCGGGATAGGCTCCAGCTCACCGCGACCCCGTACAGGATTAAGCGGTTTTTGACAATGGGATGAGATGAGATTATGGCTTCATGCGATACTCACATTGCTCCCGTTTGAATATCCACGTGCTGGCGTGCAGTTACAATCAATGCGCCGACTCTGAAGGTCACAACGTACGCGCGCATCCCCGACCAAGTTACCGTCACGTGGAAAGATACACCTGGCCTGAGCATCAAGTACACATGTGACCTGCAGCTGGTTCACGGCGATGAAACGCCCTTGAAAACGGTAACAATGACACACGTGACAGCACACCTGCGTGGGTCAGGCTTCGTGGTGAAAGTCACGGAACCCAGAAAAACTGCCCATTGGGGGATGTGCCGATCATGAGTAAGCCACTCGTATTTTTTGCTGAACGAACATGGGCCAGTCTTTACCACTTGTGAGGGTGCCCCCGTACTGCTCGGCTAATGAACGTGGCAACGCGTAAGGATTTGTGCGAACGGTGCAACCGCTCTCCCCTCTCGCCTTACGCGACAGGTGTCCAACAGGAAGTTGCAGACACAGCTATGGGAATTCCACAACCTCACGCCAGACACCGCCTACTGCGTGCGCATTCGCTGCTCGCAGCCAGTGCCTCGAGCGCCGAAGGGAACCTGGGGACGAATGGAGTGCTTCTCTACACCGCCGGCGTGTAAGTCCTCGCCGCGCACACACTCAGCGGCCATCCGCTCAGTGACCATTCCGCTCAGCGAGCACCCGTTTAAGGAGCATCTGCTCTGCGAGCATCTGCTCAGCGAGCACCCAATCACGCTGCACCCACTCGCGCATGATCAACATTACAAGCGGATGCACACACGTGACTCTACACTAGACATCTCAGCTGTTTGTCCTCCTCATCCATATTCCTGTCCCGCTCCACCTCCTCTGTCCTCATGGAAATTCTTCCTGCTCCACCATATTTTCTTCAATCTTCTCCCGACCTCATTCCCCCTGACGGTGCTACCACAGGTAATTAACTCTTTTCTACAAACCAATACAGCGCAGGGCGGCGCGGTAGCCCAGTGGTTAGCGCTGTCGCCTCACAGCAAGAAGGTCCCGGGTTCGAATCTCTCGGCTCGGGTGCCTTTCTGTGTGGAGTTTGCATGCTCTCCCCGTGTCCGCGTGGGATTTCGCCGGGCACTCCGGTTTCCTCCCACAGTCCAAAAAGCATGCTGCTGGATAGGTTGATTGGCTCGCGGGCTAAATTGCCCCGCAGTGCCCGGCGATGGACTGGCGTCCCATCGTCGGTATATCTTTGCCTTGCGCCCTGTGTCTGCCGGGATAGGCTCCGGCTTCACCGTGACCCTGTATAGGACTAAGCGGGTTCAGACAATGAGATGAGAATACAGCGCACCTCATCACTGATGATGATGATGATAATGATGACGCCAGCTATGCTTGTGATTTATTTCGTGGAACAGACCCAATGGTTGGTCCGGAGGTGTGGAGAATCCTCGGCCCAGGCTCCTCAGGCAGAGTCCTCAACCTCACGCTGCTGTGGAAGGTGACTCCCTCGGTCTCCACTGGTCCATGATGACCCGATCATTCTGATACTTGGTGTCTATGTTCTGGTGGCAAGAATTGACTTCACAAAAATAAATTCTGCATTCCGCAGCCTCTGAATGCTAAGGAGGCGATATCGTACACCGTGAATGGAACAGCCGACGGGAAGAACTTCACAAGGGTGGTGCTGCGTGAGCTGGAGCCGCAGAAAGTCCACGCTTTACAGCTGGGAGAGGTTCCGGTCCCTTCGGAGTGGTGCGTGCAAGCGAGCAACCTGGCCGGACCCTCGACCGGCAGCTGCCTCCGCCTGTCCGATAAAGGTTGTCGCCCGTTACGCACATGAAGAATTAGCAAAGCACGATGTTCAATAATGGAGATTAAGGTGCAGCCCTGGAATATCAGGTTTACATCACTGCTGGCAGATACTCCCCTGCAGCCGGCTTTACAGATGCTCTACCACCAAAATACTGCTCGGCTTCTCTTATCACAGTTAACTTTACTACCTGCACCACCGCACTTCAGTCATGGCTGTTTAACAAGCACTTACTTCAAAACCCCCAACAAATCAACATTAATTTACCCAGAAAGCTCTCAACGCCTCACCTCCACCACACTTCCAACTGACCTCAACATTGCTGGCACTGCTGTTAACGCCTCACTGCTTCACATCCTGCTCGGTGTCATCTTTGAACCCAAACTTTCTTTTGACGAACACATCAGCAACACACTCGAGGCGTATAACTTCCACCGCTGCGGGCTTGGGAAAACATCATCCATTCTCTCCACTGCCACAACATCTCATCTCATCTCATTGTCTGAAACCGCTTAATCCTATATAGGGTCACGGTGAGCCGGAGCCTATCCCGGAAACACAGGGCGCAAGGCAGGGATACACCCGACGACGGGACGCCAGTCCATCGCCGGGCCTGCCACAACATACACCTTAGCATCTCGACTCAACCACCGCAACGCTATTCTCAAAGGCCTCGCAAAACAACAATGCTCCAAACTCATCTCAAATCATTGTCAGAACCGCTTAGTCCTGTACAGGGGCGCGGTGAGCTGGAGCCTATCCTGGCAGACACAGGGCGCAAGGCAGTGATATACCCACGATGGGACGCCAGTCCATCACCGGGTACTGCGGGCAACTTAGTCTGCAATCCAACTAACCTATGCCGCAGCATGTTTTTTGAACTGTGGGTGGAAACTGGAGTTCCCGGCAAAAACTCACACAGACACGGGGAGAGAACATGCAAAGGCACGCGAGCCGAGATTCGAACCCGGGACCTTCTTGCTGTGAGACGACAGCGCTACCCCACTGGGCCACCGCGCCGCCCTGCACCAAACTTACCGCCGTCAAAGTAACGCTCCTCGAGCAGCCTTGAACATCGGCGCCACACACTCGCTCGGCACCGACTGCACGCACACTCACTCGACACTGGCTGCCGGCACAGCAGCGAATCATTCGCAAGACTGCACTCGGAGCCATCCTCTGCCTCTCAGACCGACAACGTGGCTTTGATTGGCATCGCTTCGTTTCGTCCCCTACAGCGCTGCCCGCGCCCGCGCACGTAGACGCCCGCGGGGTGGGGGACGGTGTCGTGGCCGTAAGCTGGTCGCCAGCCGGCCCACGTTCCCATGCGATGGAGGGTTACGTGGTGGAGTGGGTCGGCTGCGACGATGGGGCAACGACGCTCTCCAGACACTGGCTCCGCGTCCCCGCCAACACCAGCCACGTGGCCCTCTCCGGTACGCGGCCGCACGAGCGGGCGCCTGGGCACTTGTTCTTCATTTCTCATCTCATCTCATTATCTGAAACCGCTTAATCCTATATAGGGTCACGGTGAGCCGGAGCCTATCCCGGAAACACAGGGCGTAAGGCAGGAATACACCCGACGACGGGACGCCAGTTCACCGCCGGGCTGTTCTTCATTTAACTCTTCGTTAATTTCAGCCAGGTCCCAAGTTGCTTAGCGCACAGCTTTGCAAACTTCAGGGGACGTGCACTCCGCCCAGAACTACTTGGATAAGGGTGGCTACGCAGCGTAGCTCGGCCAGCAGCTGCTGAGTCTCTTAGTGTGGGAGAATAGCCCTGTGGTTACACTGTTGTGCGTTATAAAAGCCCCTTGTGTGTTAATAAAACATCGTACACAGTGTATACGAACATACTTATGATGAACTGTACAACATAAAATAAACATTGGTATAGTTGTGGAGATGATGGGTGATGAAATAAACAAGCAGATATTTCACCTCCGTTCCATATTTGACCTTTCGCGTTAAGAAATATACAAAACAATTTCACTTATACCATCAGTCACGTGGTCTTTTCGGAACGTTTCTTTTACATCACTCTGCCGCTCACGGATGTCAATGTGTTTGACGACGATGATGATGATGTTATCGTTGTTTATTATTGGAGCAGAAAGTACCCAGTGAGCTTGCAAACTCAAGGTGCGGGATTCCTGCTACACAACAAACATTCGAACTGACCAACGCAGCAACGTACAAAGTTAAAAGGTAAAAAAAACAACAACAGCGATGATGATGACGATGATGTGTATTTGCAGAACACATGAAGCCTTATACTTGCTACAACATCTCTGTGGTTGCCAACTATGGGAATGGAGACGGAACGTCTGGCATCGTGCAAGCCTACGCTCAACAGGGTGGTGCGTCTCGCCTCTCGCCTCTCTCACCCCTCCCTCCCTGTGCCCGCCTCCTCACTGCGAGTACCGTAAAAACTCGGTCTAACGGACCTCCACTAAACGGACGCTGTCCGCTATTTCCGAGACATTAGTCTGCATTGAAAATAATACTTTTAGTGTTTTTATTTCTACTGATACACGCATTACTCTTTGTAATGGTGATCATAATACAGGTTGTTATAAGATGCGGTCACCTCGCTGTACATAAGATCGTCATATAAACATTAGAATTAACAGGCATCCAGACGTAATTTTCCCCCTATTAGTCCATTAAATGGAGGTTCTACTGTTTATCTGACGAGGAGGTGTGGGAGACACTGTCGGCTGCCACCCAGTCGAGGGACTTGTCTGTGATCAGAGGCCCTCCCAGGTTACAGAGATTCTCCTGTCATCTCCAGCAATCATCATACATCATCATCATCATCATCGTACACCATCGTGCGTGTGATCTCAAGAGTACAAACACAATCATTAATGAAGTTTCACCCATTTCAGACATTACTACAGGAGGTATTAAGATGTTCAATCACCCAATCGACACGTATTGCAACATGTCAAGTCTGCAGCAACCGAACACACTTGCGGTAAAACATGCAAACAAATAAGCGTTGACAGCGTATGCATTATGATTGCTTACTAAAGTTGATCTTGTGGGATAGCCGTGTCGAGCGCTCCTCCTCTCTCCTTTGCAACGTTCCGCTTCCCACGTTGGAGGCTTCCTCGGGCATTCTGAGAGGAGGAACAAAATAGACAGAAGGAGTGCACAACACGGTCGTCTTGAAACAACAGCTTTGTAAAACAGTCTGACAAATTATGTTGCTGTACTGCCCTGGAACACCTCGAGTGAAGTGGTGTGCTATATATGTTCTCTGATGTCAAGAGCCGTTCACTGCCTTGACCGTTTGTCATACCTTCTCTCTTCACAGATATTTATCACGAGTCATTTGCTAGTGTCTCTTAGGGTCCATTGTCTTTCTAACTCCCCTTTGACATCTATGGTTTAAAGTATTCCCCCTCCCCCCCTTTGAAGTCAGCGTTGTCTATTCTCGTGTCAGGAATGCCACTGTCCTGTGATGTCTGGAGTGTCTACCGAGTTGTTTACAAGGCTGGATTTCTCGTCGTGTTGTTAGAGGTTCTGTTGGAAGCCCTATTTCTATTGTTACCCATAGTTCATTTTCAGAGCTGCTTACTATTCATTTTAAAGCTGGTTTCCACATTTGGCCGAGTTATATTCTGACTTCTTGTTTGCGATTTATGCTTTTTAGTGTTTAGTGAACTTTTATCGCTTTACAGATCAATCTTAGAGCTCTGTGGTAGATTGCAGCCAGCACATGCATTTTTTTCAAAATTGGCTGTGCGTTGTCTGCCTGTAGCGTGGGCTGTCGTTGCCGATTTCTCCATAAGCAACAAACACACTGCAGCCTCATATGTTCTCTTGTGGCAATAGTTCTACCGGTTTGGCCAATATAATCGTTTTCAATATTATTGCATTGAATGCAAAACAACCCTTCTGGCTGCAGTGGCAGTCTTTAGGTGATTTGAGCACCTCCTGAATCTTTCAATGGGTTGTAAAGATGGTTTCATGTATTTTTAAAGATATTTATTGATTTTTTCCTTGGTGCCTTGGCAGGATGGCACAGGCTTTGGTGTCTTTGTCATCATTTTTTTTTTGGTTTTGCTATCATGGTTTTCTCTTCATGGCGAGTTGGATCTCTATTTTTGTGCATTCATGACTAAGTAGCGCTTGTTGTAAATGTTGCTGCTCATTTCTTAGATGTTTTTGTCTGATATTAATTTGGAACAGTGGGCTAGGGTTTGCAGGATTCCTAGTTTCTGTTTTGAGTGATGGTGTGACTTGGCATGTAAATACCTGTGTGGCTGAGTATTCTATTCGCGGCTCTTTTCATCAGCATGACCAGGAATGGAAGTCGGCCATTTTATTAATTTTCCATAGTGAATTTGATTGGTATATGTGAGATCAGGTGACCCAGGTATTCCTCTAGCTTTTTCCGTGTAGCCACACAATGTAAGTGTCATCATTATATCAATACCAATGGGTGGGGTCAAGTACAGCTGCATTTTTCGCTTTATCTTAAAATCCTCTTAGATACAGGTTGGCGACTATGGATGACATTGGAGATTCCATTTCAGCTCCCTCTTTCTGTTGGTAAAACTTACTGTCGAACTTGAAGTAGGTTATTGCGAGGCATACCTTTTCCAGCTCTGCTCTGCTCCGCTCAATTTTGTTGTCAATAACTTTAATGCTACGGGCAGCTCAGGATAAAACAATTACCTTTTGGCAACATCTGGCAAATATTTAAACAATGCCAAAAAAGAAGCTGTCTCTGATGCAGGCCAATCAGTTTCAAGGATAATGCATATATTATCAAAGCACATTGTTTGCAGTCTTTATCACAAATGTGTATTGGTTTTGCTAACTGGACACTTTATGAAAAGTGTCTATTTGGTGTTTTTAAGAGCGTAACACTATTGCCAGAAAAATGGGCAAAGACTCTTCTTTTTTACAATTACTTTCATGGATTATTTGACGAGTATCTCCGTTAACAGCGACCACATCAAAACTAACGAACAGATCCATTAGGTCGAGTGTAATTTGTTTCAATGCTAGGATGAAGTGTCTGAATTGCTGCAAGTCTAATATTAACATCTTCGATTGATGGCAAAATGTGTTAGTTAATGACACGCTGTTTAAAACCATTTTTGGTGTCCCCAAAGTTCCCAACGTGGGACCCAAAGTCTCCATAGTCAACATCACATCCTCCTCCGTGAACGTTTACTGGACGCAAATCCCAAGCAAAGAGAGGAGAGGTTTCACCACCGGTCATGTGATTTTCTGGGGCCAAGGTCACAATGCCAATCACAGTAAGTGGGCACAAGCATTAGCGTAACGTCAAAAATAAAAATAAGCACTGAACATATTTCCATCACATATCTGGCCAGTCAATGTAAAACATAACATATTTTACACACACACTACCAGTCTCATGGCCTTCTGGGAGTGCACGATTTCAGCAGCATTGGTTCAACACAAGCAAACACTTGATCGGTTTGACATTAATTCGTGATCAATGCAATTTACGACGTGCACATATTTGTTCAATATCGAAGTTATTGGAAGAGAGAATGATTCAAAGTCGCGGGGAAACCGCACAGGCAGGTGTTAAGCAGCCACATTTCGTGCCAACATTTGCTGGACACTGCATCCTATAAATTATGGTGATATCAGCCACTTAACCCAGAAGAATCCCGGGCAGAACACGGGGAGAACACAAACTGAACACAGCAAAGCACCCGGGGTGGGAATCTAACGGCCCTGGGGAGGACTGTTATCGTTGTGCCACCCTGTTGCTCAATCAGTGTCTCATTAGCAGACTCACCTTGTTTAATCACATACTGGTAAATTGTCAGCTGTTTATAGGTAAGGACCCTCTCCCCATCTGACACGGTGATGCCAATAGACATACATTTCGAAGTCGCAGCGCTGCAGGTACGACAGCTCAGATGTCATTGCCTCTGGGTGCCACGCTCCGGTAGGAATCCCGATCCGTGGGAGTGATTGTTTCTACAAAGTGGGTAACCTCTCTGCCAACGAGGAATACTCGGTGATGGTGGCAGCTGTGACAGAGGCCGGGGAGGGACCGCCAGGCCCCAAGACCCACTTCAAGACACAAGCAGTTGTGGGTGAGTGCAACGTGTACTGTAGACAGCACACAGACGATCTGTATCAGGGCAAATCGATAGCTGTGCACTTTTTGTTTTCATTATCAATTTAAACGTTTCTGGCAAAAGTAATTTTCAGGACAGAAATGTCAACCCCATACACAACTGAAATAAACCAGCAGAGCTTAATGTTGATGCTGGGCCCTAACTTTACCAACTTGGGAGAATAAATATAAAATGTACTAAAGTAGCTATTCATTGGTGTTATTTCAGGATCGCTATGTCGAGCGTTCCATTATTCTTCACCGCGACGTTTTACCTCTCACGTTGGAGGCAACTTCAGGCGTTCTAAATGATGTTGAATGTGCGATGCTATTTGAGGACGAACGCGTGTTGTGCAAGTGTTAAGATCTTAACACAGGTGTTAAGATCTTAACACAGGTATTAAGATCTTAACACCTGCATAATCGCCTATGCAGGTGTGAAGATCTTAACACCTGTGTTAAGATACGGTAAAACCTGTTGTGATATTCTATATGGTTTATTGATCCTATTTAAATCCCTTTGGGTAACATTAATTGCTTTAAGCTTAGTTGTAAAGCTACACTTTACTATAAATGTATGCCCCCATTAATTTCGTGACCACAACACTTACCTGTAAATGTGCACTACAACAGGGATAGGAAATACGTTCCTTTCGTCTGTGTTAAAAGATGTTATCGGTAAGAAGCATTTCTTTAATCAACTGTAGAAAATCAGAGCACAATCTTGTATTTTTACATTTCCATGAGCCCAGCTGTGATGTGCATTAGTTCAAAGAATGGGCAGCCTATTCACTCAGATCAATTGTTAAATCACGTTTGCGTTCGCCCAATGTTACTGAGCAAGCTGATGTAGTTTATCAAGTCTGATGATGAGTGGGTACAGATTCCACAGCCAAGTGACGAGGGTTGCTGCTTCACTGATTTGCAGGGCCCATGGAACCGCGCAACGCCATCGGCGAGGTGAGAAAACGCAAACACTACGAGGCCGTCGCGATGACGTAGCCAGAGTTATAACAAAGCGCAATCCCGTCAGCTCTGCTGCTCGCATGGGCGCACGTGACTTGTGTTATCCACGCACGAAGTAACAGGGAGGAACGATCCTGCACACGCGCAGCTTCTCTGATACTTCTACAGCGCGAGCGGTGTGTTTCATTAGCGGTGCTAGTGTCACGTCTCAAGGCACACAACAAGACGAGCTGGTGTCCGGTGAGGTGGCGTCGTGCGTGCAGGTGCAGCGGTGAGACGCGTGCGCGATGTCCTCTCCGCAAGCAGGCTCTCCGCAGGCAGGTTTGACCAGGAGCCGATGGGGGATTTGCTCGCCGCAGCCTTGCACCGCTGGCCCCTGAAGCCGGAGGTTGAGACGCGAGACTTAACAACCGTACGGCTACGTTCAGAAACCAAACGTAGAGGTGAAAGTCGAGGAGTGGAAACTGAAAGCAAATTTATTTTTTTAAAAATAAGAGCGGTTTTCCCACCACCGCGATTGGTTCGTGGCACGGAGCAGGAGCTCGCAAGAGCGGCGTCACAGAGAGTGGCTGGGCGCCAGAGTGGCGAGGATCTCTCTTCTGCGTGCGGGAATCGCGGTCACACACAGAAGACAGCCACAACGCGAGGCTCGGGTCGGCGACCCACGCACGCCGGCAGGGACGCGGTAGCGGCACTCGCAGCGTGCGCCGCCACGTACGTGCGTGCGCCGTGCGAGGGCACGAGCATCCGACGGGGAAATCACGTGGAGGTGAAGCGGATGACATCGTCTGTCGAGCAGGTCAGCTTGCCGAGCACACGCCCGCGCGTGCCTCAACAGCACTACAGGCATTGGTGCAGAACGTGTGCTCTGTGTTTCCGAGCAATAGGGACATAATGAGGGAGAGGGGAAATGGGAGGCAACAGAGCTCTGGATGAGTGACGAGGGCATTCAATAATCGTGCAGCAGCTATGCGGTAGATGCTTTACATTATGGGTCCACAACTTGATGTTGTGATCCGCGTACACATTCCTGATTGACGACTGTTTAAAGAGCTGCACAGATCAACGGCTCCTTCCAGATATAAAAAAAGCCCTGATTGAACATATTATTCTATGAGGACCAGTTTGTCATAAAATAATCAGGTAAAGGGCCACAAACTGGTCATGACCGTACTTCCTCTCCACATCTCCCCTCACCTTACAGGCTCACAGAACATTTGCAGTCGGTTAGATCGGTATCGGCCTATGTCAATATATGTGTGTATTTTGATAGAGGCAAAAATTTGATGGTTTTAAATGCAATTTTATTGAATTTTGATTATTCTCCATGAGCATGTATAAAATGTATTGGCGGGCCGAACCTGTCCCGCGGACTGTATTTTCTGCGCCGTTGCACTACACGATACAGGAATAATCGGTAAAAATGTAACGATGTAGGGTTTCACGGCTCGATGCATGATGATTGCTTCGAAAAGCTGCTCTCTTGGGACAGCCGCGTCGATCGCTTCCTCTCTCCACCTCGCGACGTTTCGCCTCGCACGTTAGAGGCATCCTCACTCACTCGATAGAGGCATCCTCACTCACTCGTTAAAGGCATCCTCACAACGCGCCTGCGGATGCTTCTAACGTGTGAGGCGAAACGTCACGAGGTGGAGAGAGGAAGCGATCGACGCGGCTGTCCCGAGAGAGCAGCTTTTCGAAGCAATCATCAGTGGGTAAAAGTGTAAGGAAGAGATGTATCTGTTAGATACGGACGGGTCCCAGGGATTCGTGTGGAGGGATGTTGCTTTCACTCCCAGGCCGCTGCTCCACCCGCTGCAAGCAATAATACAGCTCGAGCCAGATAATGATTCACGGGACTCAGCTCACGCATTGCCTCTGACCGTACATGTGAATATGAATCCTCGAGAGCCTGCACGCATAACGTACATGTGTTCTTACACCTGTAGACCAGAAAGGAGGAGCAGAAACGCCTGCGATGCGCGTCCTCGATGGACCTCCTCCTAGCGCTATCGTCAGGCAGGAAAATCCCACCCTCTGCAGCTGTTATAGAGGAAGTGGACAAGATGTTGGGACTGTGGTCTCAGATGAACATTGGCCAGCCTGATGATGATTCACGATACCTGAGCACCTTACCTGGGAGGAACAAGGGCTGTCTTTCCGGTAAGAGATTTTATTCATGGCGAAGTGGGCTAGGTGAGCTTGGAAGACGTGACCTTGTCTAACTTCTGAACCAGCACTGTTTATATCCTGAAATAGAATTTGGTCGTAAATAATTTGTTTGGACAGTAAATTAATATGCGTATACACAGTGACACAGGTAGCTGGATAGTCTCATTCATGGCGTGTCTCTAAAAATAATTGTGCTTGTTCATGAGTAGCCTGACGTTTGTATTGCTTTGCATTAAAAACAACAATAAAACTATTCTTTATGAAGTATTGAACAATAGCTAAAGTGGATTAACTTCTGCTGCTATTCAATCATCATCAAAACAAATTCTACTTGATCTCAATCTGCATAGATGTTGAGCAGAGTGGGGGAATTGCATCGGGGTCCCGCGTGCGAGCGTCTCGTTTATGTTTGTCCCGCAGGTTCCATGCCATTGCCGCCACGTGCCCGGCAGTGCGTGACAGTGGAAGGGCGAGTGGTCTCGCACCACGCTGCCCGACTGCTGCGGTGGCAGCAGCGGTGGCTGGGGGCGAGATGCTCGAGGCAGTGCCCATCGGGAAAGTGCGCGGTTCTTTGTGTCGCTCGGCGGAGGGTCTCGGTGAAGCGGGACGGATGTGGGCAGCGCGCTCGGCGGCCGATTCAAATTAAATTCAACCTCTGCTTCTCTTAAGCAAGCCAGAACCCGTTATGATACATTACTACGTTGAAATCTGGGATATGTTTCTCAGTTGCAATTGTTATGACATTTGTTTTCAGTGCAGAAAAGGGTAGTTTCATATTTCGGCGTTTGCGCTGTTGGCATGGCTTCCTTCAGCGAGTGACTCGAGGAAGCCAGTCACTTACTGGTTGCACGAAAAATAGCTTTCTCGGCTGAGCTTCTCTTTGTGCCGACAGAGCCGATATTAACCAACATCGCTGAAAACATTCCCGGCCTTTCAACAGCAATGTGTCCATAGTATGCACACGTCCTCCGTGCGTGCGGGTGTATATGTGCCAATCCGAGGTATGGCAATTTACCACACCTCCACAAACTACGCGATGCGGGTGTGGGTTTCAAGATACGCAGTGAAAAGCCTGCGGAGATTACTCATCATCCTCAGGATAAGCACGTTATTTTAGAATTAGTAACACTTGAGCTATTTTTGCCAAATCAAGTTCCCTTAAATATCTTGCTAAATGAATATAGTATTTGCCAGTGGCGGTGTCACTCACTCGCCGATACGCACACCGTGTGCCTGTGGTCATTCCTCGCGCACCGTGCAAATCAACAATACGCACTGCGACCGTCGGTCATCATTTGCTTGATCTTAGGGGAGGAGCAGCGCTCAGAGTGTACAAGGTTAAGGGCCGCACCTGCCTGGGATTAATCACACGCTCTGCTGCCCATGCTCTAGAATTCATTGTTCACCAATAATGTTGAAATAAAGGTAACCTTCAACCTGTAGGCAATGCACCGTGTGGTTCTTGAGCTCGCTGTTCTCGGGCTTCGGATGTTGGTGCCTGGGTGCCCCTTTGACCTAACGTCCCCACACGAGTGAAGGCCCTCTGACCTCAGCACAAAATCATAATCACTGGGTGTGTTATCCATGGTGCTGTTTCGCAGGTGGCATAAAACAGGGGGTTCTCAACCTTTTACACCTCAAGGCCCACTTGGGTATAGTCTCTTGACTTCTAGGTGACACTTGTGGTCTACCGATGGGTCGTGGAGGTCAACAATGAGCATCGATTATTCGACAGTTTAGTGAGCATTGCGGCTGGTTTAATTCATTTCCGTGTAATGACGGAAAAAATGTATCGACTAAAAAACAAGTAAAAGTTTAATGATATGAATTATAGTTATAATAAAACTACTACTAGTGATAAACCAATCCTAAATCACGTTTGCCAATTTCTACGTTAAGTTTCACACATGGGAAGAGAGAGGAAAACCCAGAGAACAACCAAACGTACAAGGTGATGATCCTCTGACAGTGGCACAGACGGATTTACAAACCTGCTTGCTCTACTGCCATGTCGGCGCCACGGAGCTTGCAGAAGGGCTATGGGAATAAAACAAAAAAAAATTTGTTGCAAAGGTTAATCACGGTATATAATTGTCTCTTACCAGAATAAATAAGACAATAGATTTACCATGAAAAATAAAACAATGGCTATACCTGGATAAGTAAAATCATATATTTACCGGTATAAATAATACAAAAGCTTTATCTGTATGAATAATACAATATTTTTTCTGGAACACATGTCTCTGATATACATTGCATGAGATTGCTTCATCGCGGTTGAAAAGATGTTGTAAAATGATTATCGACTGTTTAATGTTGTTCATATTTTACAGGATGAGAGTCCAGAAAATCAGAACCCTGGTAAGAGCCAACATCTGCGTGCGCACACCACATTCACGTCTCAGCTGCAGGTTACATGCACAGTGTGCCCGCGTCTCATGCTACGCTCTCTCGCTCTGTAGGAGACGTATTCGGCTCGCGCTCCAGTCTGATCTGCCAAACTCAAAGTCGATTCGGCAAAACGATCGCGTGCATCTCTCGGGATGAATGCTATTGACAAAGATTATGCCATCTGTGCAGCATCCACGATTAAAATGAGGAGACATCACTGATCAGTGTAACGCCAGTACAGCTTGCAATGATGACGTCTGATCTGTCCCTGCCCATGCTTTTGCAGGCTTGAATGTTACTGTAGGAACGGCGTTGGTGGCTTTCACATTGATATGCTTTGCAATCTATCAAATTCCATGGTAAGACTACTTTAAACGTATTCCCCCAGATTCCATGCAGCTCAGTTTTAGAGAGAGCTATACAAATTATCTACCGTACCAGATTCTTCCAAATATGCTATATGCGTTTATGCACTGGAATGCGATTGCGCTATCTTGTACATGTTCATGCAATAATTCTTGTGTTATTCTGGAACCTAGTTTAAGGAAAGCTATTGCCACATAAATCTAATGTAATGATATAAAATGTCAAGGCTTGGTGTGTGATTATATCTTCCTATAGCTAGAACATTTGACATGGCTATCCCGAAAGAACAGCTATGGAGAGCAATTCTCACAGAATTCTATAACCTCTCTGCAGCACGAGGTTTCACTTTGTAGCTACCCTATGGCAAGCGACTGTCTTCGTAAACTGGCCCAGTAGTGGGGTCTGCAGCCACCAGGCGATTCACGCCAAACACTAGACTCTAAGTTAAATGTTAAATCTTCATCCTGTCTCCCTTTTAGAGATTTAACAATACCGACTTTCTATTATAAGAGTGGGTTGCTCTCATTCCCGTATTACAAGGGGTGGCACAGCTGTAACACTTATGCCCGTCCAGATTATAGAATAGGGTGTCTCTGTATGTCGAGTTTGTATGTTCTCCCTCTGGACAGCATGCGTTTTCTCTGGGTTCTTTGGTGTCTTCTCATAGCTGAAAAAAGTACATCAATAAACTGCTGTTAGCCAAAATGCTGATAAATGTCCCGACAATTATTGGGACTAAACACAGCAGCCTTGCGCCCTACTCTAAAAACTCGGCAGATACTGTGAGAGAGCCGTCAGACTCAGTGAGGCTTTCATAAGGAAAAAAACAACAACATTATAATCATAATCCTCCATCCAAGATGATTATAGTGAGAATATGTACACCTCCATCGGCCAGTGGGTAACTCTACTGTGTGTACTTTGGGGTAGTATTAACATGCTTTTAGCAATGACGTATACAGGGCTGTGATAAGCTTGTATCTCTGATCCCTGCTGCGTGTCTTGTTATTACTCAGCATAAGGAAGACGCTCTGGCCCCCCGTGCCAGACCCTGGAAAGAGTCTATTGTGGAAATTGCTGAATGAGTCAAAGGTAAACGTGTGTGCCTGTGACAGAATAATATAAGCATCTGATGGGTGGATTGGTAGACATCGATGACTACACCTGGCCAGTTGAAAGAAAAGTATAAAAAACACAATGAAGCTAATATTGATCAAAGTATCCCAATGTTGCAATGTTTCCTTCACATTACTTAGTTGAGTTAATACATAGCAATGTCGCCCCCTACTGCGAAAATTTGTCAGAACCATCATGAACAAGATTACAACAGGTTTTACCGTATCTGGCGGTAAAACCTGTTGTGATCTTATATATGTATACTGGCAAAAAAGTACTCATAGCATCATGAACAAGTCTCATCTCATTGTCAGAAACCGCTTAATCCTGTACAGGGTCGGAGTGAGCCGGAGCCTATCCCGGCAGACAGGGCACAAGGCAGGGATATACCCACGATAGGACGCCAGCTCATCCCGGGCACTGAGGGCAATTTGGTCTGCAAGATAATTAACCTATGCAGCAGCATGTTTTTTTTTTGAACTGTGGGAGGAAACCGGAGTGCCCGGCGAAAACCCACGCGGACACGGGCAGAGAACACGCAAACTCCACACAGAAAGGCAGCCGAGCCGAGATTCAAACCCGGGACTTCTTGCTGTGAGGCGACAGCGCTACCCACTGGGCCACGGTGCAGCCCATCATGAACAAGTGTTGAGACTCAATGAGGCTTTTTTTTTGGGTAAAGAATTGTAAATGTAAATAAATAAAGTGATGTATCATACTGGCCACCCCAATCACTTGTGGGTGCCCATTTGCAGCGCCCGTCCGCAGCAGTCTGAGCCGGCAACACGGGGCACCATATGCGTGTTAGGATTACGATGACTTCTCTCAGAATGTCTGACGAGGGGCCACACTTTGCCGTTTGTGTGCTCAGGGTAAAGACTGGGCAGCGGTATTTCCTCACCTGAAGAACAGCTACGCGCCTCACCCGGATGATGATGTGGCGCTGTGTCGCCTTGACGCCGATCCCCCTGGTCAATCGGGCTCTGGCCCCGAGGCTCACGACGCTCACTTGTCCTACCTCCCACTCGACTCCGCGACCCCTGGGACGTCGTCGAGCCACCGATACGTGAACACGTGCAGGCCCTTGTGTCCGGCCGCCCGCGGGGGCGAATGGAGCGAAGCTACCCGCTATCAAAACACGCTGTCCCCGCTGCTCATCCTCACTCCCGTGCCGAGCAGAGGCATCGGAGACGTTTAGTGGCGACGTCTCGCAGAGTAAGCGAAGTCAGGAGCGCTCGTCAGCGAAGGCTGGGGAAATCGCAAGCCACGTATGTCCCCCCTAGTCACGAAGAATTGCAAAAGCTAACGCCACAAACATATGCTATGGCTGGCTGGGTTAGAGTTAGACTCAGCGTAATGATGAATGATGAAAATGGTGAGGCAATGTCCAACGCGCCGAGCAAATACGGTATCTAAAGCGGCTGGAGCCTCCTGCAAATCACGTGAATTGCATGGACACCCCCCCACTGAAGCCCTCCCCGCTCTCCAACCGCTGTGACATCAGACCCTGCTCCTCCGTGCAAAAGTGTAGAAGATCTTCCTCCTCCCTCTCATCTATCATCATCCTGGCCTGCAGTTTCTCCGTTCCTCTTCCATCCCTTTCCCCTATTGGCGCCGGCTCTCCTGCATGGCTGCCTTCTCTCCCCCCCCTCGCAGTTTCCTCGCTATGGCTCCGTATCCGCATCTCGTTCGTGACTAGGAGGGCATTTGCGCAGCGCGTTACAAATTTTATTATTTCACCTTGTGATATATATATTTTTTATTACATTCAATCTACGTAATTCTAACAAATGTTAACGCCATTTAAGTGCAAACTGCTTAACATCAAATTTCATGTTACTTACATCTTTATGGGCACGTAACGCTTATTTGATTACTGGAATAAACATGTTTTGAATTGTTAAAGTGACCAAAATTGTGTTTGATGGGATGTGTGAAAATTCCCGACACGAAGGGGTGTGGAGTCAAGGGTACAATGCATGGGAAAAGTAGATGAGAAAGGACACGGGAAGAGAGAAAAGCGAGAATAGGAAATAGGATTCAAGGGATGGAAATTTTACGATTTATTGTACGAGCAAAGGCAGGGATGGGACCGGATTAAGTTAATTTGAATTCTAATATCACGAGAGAGATAATGGAACCTTTTCAAACAGAACCCCTTCCATTGTCACTGGACGGGAATTATGCGGTGTTAGAGGGAGTGATGAGGAATGAGAGAATGGCTTGAGACATAAACAGCACAGCCACATAGAAACTGACTCACATAACGTCCGAGAATGCCTCTAACGTCGGAAGTAAAACGCCGCGAAGGAGAGAGGAGCAGCGATAGTTGTGGACATCCTGAAAGAACAGCTTTTGGAAGCAATCACCGTGGATCAAGCCGTAAAAACCTACGTCAGTGCAAATCTGCTAATGTGTATTTGTATCATTTCTCATCTCATCTCATTATCTGAAACCGCTTAATCCTATATAGGGTCACGGTGAAGCCGGAGCCTATCCCGGAAACATAGGGCGTAAGGCAGGAATACACCCGACGACGGGACGCCGGTCCATCGCCGGGCATTGCGGGACAATTTTAGTCTGCGAGCCAATCAACCTATCCAGGAGCATGCTTTTGGACTGTGGGAGGAAACCGGAGTACCCGGCGAAAACCCACGCGGACACGGGGAGAGCATGCAAACTCCACACAGAAAGGCACCGGAGCCGAGAGACTCGAACCCGGGACCTTCTTGCTGTGAGGCGTCAGCGCTAACCACTGCGCCACCGCGCCGCCCTGTATCATTTACCTCCCAGGTTAAACCTCACCATGGGCGCCTTGTACTTGACTCTACTTGGAAACACAAAGGCTGACCAGGAGCCCAGTGCTGTGTCAGATAATCGTATTCTGACCATGACCTCGACTCTGACCCTGACCGGCGCCTAGACAGCCCGACTAGCATTCACCCACCGACTAACACCCTGGATATCAAAACAGACTGAACCTAGGACGCCCAGGCGATGGCATCTATACCCACTGTGAAAACACAACTTCCACGAGGGGAGATACCACAGTGAGTGGTGTCAGAACGCCAACGCCACCGAAGAATCCACACCACCCATCCAACTTTCACTTTTAACAAACTGCAGCCGATTATCATGCACAAGTGGGATTCACCCGGGTTTGGTCACGCAACTACCAGGTGGCACAGAAAGTGACGTCGGTTAGTTCTGAGTGGCACAGCAGGATGTGACGTGTCACTTGGAATCAGTGGTAAGCCTTGAGAAATATCAACAAGAAAGCCTTGTTCAAGAGCGTAGATGTGACCCTGACATAGCTTCAGATCCAACGCTCACTTATCAGCTACCCACAGCAACAGCTGATAGGCACTCGCACACAAATACGCCAATTGTGCGTTGCAAACCCAGCGAATAGACCAGCAAGCGTAAAGTGAATGAGGTGGGTGTGTAAAATATACAGCCAAATTATTGTCATTGCAGCCTCTATTTAAGTAAGAGCGTGCAGCTTATGTGGTGGCAAGTTGTTACAAAAAAATCTGCACAATGCTGTTGGCAAGGATCCAAAGCCACAGTTAATGTTGTGACACCAACAAATCCAGCCAAGACCCAAATCCCAATTCTCCTTAATGAGGTCCTTAGCACTGATGCAGTGAAAGTCACAAGTGTGGCAACGCAAGTGATAGAAATGCCAGATGCTGCCAAAATACAAAGCGGGAACATCAACAAGATATTGAGAAGAATGATCATGGCCTGAGCTTGGCCACACCTCAAACTATGACTCAACCTGCCAAGCAAACGTCCGCAGTCGATAACTTGGAAGCACCAGCTCAACCAGAGCAGCCACGCTAGTACCAGAGACTCACCAGTCACACGGAGGCTGCTAAAACACGTCCGTGTATGTTTACAGACAAAACTCGTGTGGTAAAGCCACAGCACGAGTGTTAGCGTCCACACACCTACAAGCGCCGTCGTGATGAAGGCCCCTGGATCTTCATTGCCAACGCGGTGGGACGCACCACCCAATTAAACACCGTCGCTACTGCGGCTGTCACCTCCAGCAGCACAATACCGAGAGTCCATTTTTTTGGGTTAAGTCACGTAAAAACATGTTTGTCGTAAACCCATCTCATCTCATTATCTGAAACCACTTAATCCTATATAGGGTCACGGTGAGCCGGAGCCTATCCCGGAAACACAGGGCGTAAGGCAGGAATACACCCGACGACGGGACGCCAGTCTATCGCCGGGCATTGCGGGAGAATTTTAGTCTGCGAGCCAATCAACCTATCCAGGAGCATGCTTTTGGACTGTGGGAGGAAACCGGAGTACCCGGCGAAAACCCACGCGGACACGGGGAGAGCATGCAAACTCCACACAGAAAGGCACCGGAGCCGAGAGATTCGAACCCGGGACCTTCTTGCTGTGAGGCGTCAGCGCTAACCACTGGGCCACCGCGCCTCCACTACCCGACAACAGCCAAT
>JAZEWT010000010.1:4955053-4985513 GCA_036362905.1 Mordacia mordax | reverse complement strand
CAGCCTACCAACAGATCCCGGCATCAATGCGGAGCCGCGAGCCGGGGGACACCTGCGGTGACGTCACTCGGCGGGAACGTGCCCCGAGAGCCGCGCGCGCGCCGGGCGACACCTACGGTGACGTCACTCGGCGGGAACGTGCCCCGAGAGCCGCGCGCGCGCGCACGCGCGCCGGGCGACACCTACGGTGACGTCACTCGGCGGGCAGCTCTTGCCTCAGGTAAAACGTCTCTTAAACACCTTAAATGTCTCCGTTCACGTCGTGTTCAGTGCTAACTTATTTACGCGCTCTCGTTACTTGCACCGATAAGCGTACGATTGCGACGCCTCGTTCAACTGCCACGCATTGATTTAGTTTCGTCGAAGGCGATTTTATTTAACGTGAGGCGAGCAGCTTCGCGTGAGGCAGCGACCGCGGGAACTGACTCGGAAATTGATACAAATTCTTATTATTTATTAAGCATTATTTTCCATGAGCGAATGTATGACATCGTCACGATTGCTGATAATTTAAACAGAGTGTCGAGTACTGTACTTATTTTTACTCACGAGCAATGTTGCTGGAGGGGTGCAATCATCAACACAGTGCCGGGGATCAGGCTGTGTTGATCTCCCGGCGCGGCAGTTATAATGATAATAATAATAATTGTATTTATACGGCGCTTGTCACCCGAGGGTCACAAAGCGCTACACAGAGCCGCTGAGAGAAGGGCAAATCAGCAACAACGTTTTTTTTATTTAAAGTTTTTTGTTTAAACAAAGATGCGAATTTCTTCAGTCGAGTATTAACGAGTTAGCGGGAGTGCACCTTGGTCACCAAACAGCGCTCGTTCACGAGTACACGAACTGCGAGCAGCCATCTGAAAATAAGGGTTATTTAATAACATTCGTGCGTGCGCAAAAAGGAACGAAATGTTAGGTGGTTGTTCGTTATTAGAGCAGAAGTTACCCGGTGAGCTTGCAAAGCTCTAGATACCTGCGACACAGCAATCGTCCCAATTGAGCAACGTAACAACACGTAAATCCAACGGGGGGATAAAACGTACAGCAACAATATGTGCGTAAATTAAACTTCAATCATTAAAGTTAACGGTGAATGAAAAATATAAAGAAACAAAAGGAACATATGCTTCAATGAATAGCGGCCACAAGGCCCGTACCCCGCGCTGTAGATAAGAATCTCACTGCTTGTAAGAGTTATATCAGACTGTGTCACACTGGCTTAATCGTAGTAATCTAAGAGTTATTTCATGGCTCTGGTGTCCAGTGTTTTCTAAATTAGAGGAGGCACCCCTAGTGCCACCACAGTTGGTCGATCGGCAGGTTGCGTGCGGTGGGGTAAAGTGTGGGTACGTCTCAGTGTGGGGTACTCGGGATGCAACTTAATATTACATGAGCGTCAAATTTAGAGACCGTTTAACAGTCGGTCAAGCTTTTCAACAGATCTTGCTAATTAAACATACTGTTAACATGTATGATGGAAACATGGGGTTTTAAAAAGCACAGGCGATAAAATGCACCCCGCGAAATTGTTTTTCAAACGTTGTGAACTTAATGCCAGTTCCTCACATTCGCCAACCCGCACGAACCAGCACGGTGAAGTATGGTCGAACACCGCCCAAGAGCTGCACGCCAGGGCTGAGGACCTCATCCAGCAGTGGTTGACAATAAAGGGGTCTTCGGGCTCTTGTCATAGTGCGCTAACCGCTGTGCCACCACTCACTCCCCCCCACTCACATAGGACCAGCAGCCATGGCTGATTTCAGCTCCGATTTCAGTGATGGAGCTGCTGCTATTGTGTATCCAGAAGGGCTGAAGGAGATATCTGAGCACCTCACTAACTGGGAACTTACCTACCGACTTAAGGTCTCTGCTGTCGACACCCTCATCTATGTCCTCATCACATCATCTCGAGTACTGCTTATCCCCCACATCACTCATGTTGTGAATCTCCCTGCATCCCTAGTCTCTGCAAATGCCTCACCTCCACACATCGATCACCCCTCGCATGGTTTTACTTCTCCCCAATATTCACGTTCACACGTCACTCATCTCCCAGTGTTCCACCGCTCACCTCACTACACTTCACCCATTCAGTGCTATTGTTGCTCTGCCTGTTACTAATCTCTTGCTGTTCGGGATGGTGGTTGTCCTTGTGTGTGGTTGTTATGGTTGTGATTATTCGGTTGAGTATTTATGGGTGCGCTAGCCGATGGACATTGATTATGTGGTTGTTGATGTTGTGATATTCTTGTTCAGCTATGTAAATGTATTGATGTTGTGGTTATTATTGTTGTGTAGCTATGAGAGCTGTTTGGTGGTTGTTGTGTTAGTGAGTGGTGTTTAAATCCTGTTTGGTTGTGTTTGTTGGATGTTGTGAATGTGTAGCTATTTAAATGCCGGCTGGTGGATTGTGGTTGCGTAGCAGGTGGCTGTTGTAGTTGTGGCGCTGGTGTATGTCGTGGTTGTGTAGCTGGTGTATGTCGTGGTTGTGTAGCTGGTGTATGTCGTGGTTGTGTAGCTGGTGTATGTCGTGGTTGTGTAGCTGGTGTATATTGTGGTTGTCTAGCTGCTGGATGTTGTGGTTTTATAGCTGTTGGCGCGCTGGCTGATGGAGCTGGAACAGAACTCTCCAAGAGAGAGGGAGTGGCTCGCACCACTCGCCCGGCTCCTGGCCACGGCGCCATTCCTGCGCCACGAGGAGGACACAGTGCGCCGCATCACTGCTTGCTGCCTCGCCAGCATATTCCGTGTCCTCGCTCCACACCACCCATACTCCTCATACCCGACATCAGTATCGCATTCTCACATCAAGGTGAGACGCATAGCAGCCACACTAAGCCTTGCTGAGACTCATCGACACTCACCGACACACATTGCTCACCAGCACGCCACACATCCCTGCTCTCCACTACACACGCTCATCACGCTCCTTTCTCAGTGTGACACGCTCACAGCAATGTGTGGTGCCACATACTGACCGACACTCACTGCAAGCACCACACACTGCTCCCTACCACCGATATTCATCATAGTCGTCTCTACCATCACAATTGTCTCAATCATCACAGGCTCAGATCAGGGTAAAGCTCACCCTCCACTCATCGTCACCCATTCACACAAGGTGGGTCAGACCTATTGAGATTCACCAATCACCCCTGTTCCTCATCCTCCCATGCCCCCCACCCCTGTCTCGTTTACTCCAGGAAATCTTCATGTTCTTTACGGAGCAGCTACAAGGCCTGGCAAACCCAACTGGAAGTCAGTACAGGCAGTGCTACTACCTGTTGGAGGTGATGATGGGTAGGAGGCAACGAAATGTGGTCGGAATATCCGAGTATATAGTGTTGAGCTGGCACTGCTGAGATGCTGAGTTTAAATCTGAGTTCCAACTCTCTGTGATTTAGCTGGGTTCTCTTGTGTAGAAAGTTCATTGACTCAGCCCAGTCAGCAGTGATTTACATTGGGACCCATAGAGACCCACACACTTGTATAGAGACGCATAGACTCACATAGAGACTCATAAACTTACACCAACTTTTAATGCTTAAAACGGGTTTTCAGAAGTACCAAGTTGATAGTCCTAGCCCGGTAAGCAATACCTGCACAAACAACCCAAACAAATATTTGGTTCTGGATTTCATTTGGATAAATTTCAACTCTCAGAATAAGAATATTGATTGGCTCGCAGACTAAAATTGTCCCGCAATGCCCGGCGATGGACCGGCGTCCCGTCGTCGGGTGTATTCCTGCCTTACGCCCTATGTTTCCGGGATAGGCTCCGGCTTCACCGTGACCCTATATAGGATTAAGCGGTTTCAGATAATGAGAGAGAATAAGAATATTAAGTGCGTGTGTGTGTGTGTGTAGAGCATCACTATCGTGGAGTCATACGTGCTCTGCCTGCAGCTGGAATCCAGCAACGACGTGTTCACAGACCTCTTCTTGACTCTCTTCTCTGTCATTAGGTGCGGCTTAGGCAGCCCTGCAGATTCCTCTGCTTTTGTATAACGTGCATTCTAGTCTAGTTCTTATCCATTATATATGAGCAAAGGTTGTAATGCCCGTCACATAATTGTGCTCATTTTTCCACCAACTTTAAGACAACTCTAAAATGTGAAAAGAGGGGCTGCATCTTGCTGCTGATGTTAATATTCTAGATGCTACCTAATGATGCCATTGATGTTGGTGCCAGTGTTGCTAGTGGTTCTACTGATGGTGGTACTGATGATTCTGGTATTGCCGGTATTGTTGTGGTTCAGGCGGAACAGCATGGAGAACGTGCACCGGCACAGCGTGACACTTATGAGCACCATCATCATTGAGGCCAAGGGTGTCAGTACTGCAGTGCTTGACTGTATCCTATTCAATCTCATCAGGAACGAGGTGTCCCACTCACAGCAATGCTCTATTAACATGTCAATGGTCGCATCCACAAGACACGTAGTGTATAGTAAACAAAGTGAATGCTAAAGTAAGCACAACAAAGTGTGCACACCAGCATAATAGTGTTAAGCATCTTTATCAGCATGATCATCAGGATAATGAGTGTCATCATTGTTATGGTTGTCATGCGTGTTATCAAAATCAACATCGTTATTGTCATTATTCTAATCATGTTATCATTGGCAGCATCATAGTCATGGTCATCAAAACATTATGATCATATGCGTCAGCCTAATCAAGTTCATCAGGCTCATCAGTGTCCTACTCATAATTGCGGTCATATTATTCACAATTATTTTGACAATCAATACTGTACCATCATTATTGTCATGATCACCACGATAGTGATAATCATTATTATCATTCATGTCTTCATTATCATCAAGTTTGGCATCATCAGCATCACCGATGATCATTATGATGCTCATTATGATGCTCATCGTGACCATAATTAAAATTCACATCACGATTATCACCATTACCTATCCGCAACTCGTAGTAATACCGCCATGGTGGTGATGGGGCTTTTTTTATTTAGGATTTTGACGAGCGATCCTATAGCCTGGCCAGGGATATCCTGAAAATGACAGCGGAGGTCATCGAGCCATCCATCACAAATGTATGTTATATTTACATAAATACACTATTTTTGCTTTGCTGCTATAGTTATCATCATGACTGGAATTTATCTTTCTTCTATCTTCTGCTTGTCTGTTACTGCTGCTATCACTACAGATGCTATTATTTGTCTGCTCCACGTCTTTATTATTTCTATCACGGTCATTGCTACAGACACTCTATTGTCATTGCTTTCTTGCCTGCTTGTTTTGTTACTGCTACTATCATGGATGATGCTACAGACATGAGTTCATTACTGTACTACAAATACCGTCAGCATCATTGTCTCCTCTTTGTGTTCCTGTTATTATAATTACTGCACCAGATGACTCGTGACCGTTCAAGTTGTTACCTTTCTGTGTGTGTTATTGCTACCGCAATCATCTTGACTGCAAACACTTAAACGTTCTATGACCTCAGCTCTTTGCTATTGCTGCTATCAGGATCGTGACTGCAGATGTCTCATCATTGTTTTGCTTCCTTTTACTATTTTGATTATGCTACAAAAGTATGTATCTCTCTCTACATCTCTGTCTTAGCTCTTCAATCAGGTGGTTATCCTTGGTAGACACGATGTGAGTGCTGTCTCTCCACACATGGGGGAGCTTCTTCTGGAACTCTATGCCATCGACGCCTCACTCCTGCTTTCCACGATGCCCCAGCTCGAGGGAAAACTTACGGTTGTCACCCATACTTTACCACGCCAACTTTCGCCTTTGTTATAGTTCCTGTAACTTCACAATTACAATTATTATTGTTTATGGAACTTTACTATGGTTTTATCTAGTTTTTTTTTCAGGAAGGAGACATTTATAGACATGCATTTTGTATAAACATCCATAGTCCTATGAAGACCAATTCAATCACATAGAGCTCGCTCCATGGACCTACACAATGACCGTTGGACTCCAATAGAGATCCACATATCTTCGCAGAGCCAAGTAAACTTGAGATGTATAGATTAAGATTGAGACAATGCATCTTAAGGTGTGTTTCTTGTCTAAGTGTCCTTATATCAGTAGACCATGTAAAATCCTTGTCTCTAGTCCCGTCCCCATCTGATAACTCTGTCTCCCTTGCTGTTCATGCCTTCATGTCTCCGGTCTCAATGTCTTCCATCCATCCTTTTTCACAGAATAGTGATGCCTCTGTGCGTCTCGCCACTGTCTCGCTCCTGGCCAAAATGTTTGGCGCTGCTGGATCCGAGCTGGCTTCGAAAAACACAAGGCTGTGGCACTGTTTTGTGAGACGGTGAGGCCACCCACATCACAGGGAAATACATTTTATTCCCCGATAGCTTCAGTGACAAATATAATTTTAACCCCGTTATAAAAGTGTGAACCCTCTAAAATTCTGTGTGCGTGTGTGTACAGATTTAGGGACGTGAGTGCGCCCGTGAGGCTGCAGTGCGTGAAGTTTGCTGCTCACTGCTTCAAAAGAAACCCGGAGCTCGCTAAGGATTTGTGCGGTCAGTCACTGTTTAGTCAGTTGGATCATTTACATCATGTATTGGTGTAAAATGTTTTTGTGGTAACAGTAGTGATATCACCGAATACCATGTGACACAATTTTCTGGCGAAGAAAGTAAGAAGGAGAAGACACTTCTGGTTTTCGAATTGTTCCAGAATAATAGTTATTTATACATTTTTATACATTTTCAATCTAGGCTTGGTTTTCTCAACGCTTAGCCACCTGAATATCAGAAGCCTATTCCTCCTGTATAAATATTTGTATGCAATATGTGTGTAGATGTATTTTATATCTGTGCATTTTTTTAAGTGTGGGGAGAGGTCGTGTTGTAGTTAGCACACTGGGACAGGTGAGCAGGCTTGGTGTTGGCCACCTAGTTCCTTGTGTGCCATGTCAGCCTTTATGGATGCTCGCTAACAGCACTTGCCCTGACAGTTTATTAAAAGGCTCTACTGTAGATAGTTATTTTACAATACACGTATATGCATGTATATATATGCATGTCGAAACAGATTCGCTGGAGGGCCGGTCTCATGACCCCGAGGAGGCGGTTCACTTTGAGCTGGTCCGTTGCGTGTCATCCGTCTTGAAGCTGAAGCCATCCCTGCTGCATATGGATGCACTTCCCCGCATACTGCGCTCTGCTTCAGAAGACAAATCCGTGTGCTAACCATTACACCACGTTGGCATTCTACCCAGACATAACTGGCTGAAATTAATCCCTGGTCAAGGTGGTCATGATCTTATTTATAGTGTGGGTTATGGTGGTGATAATGTTGACTGGTGGTGGTCTTGATTGTCTCATCTCATCTCATTATCTGAAACCGCTTAATCCTATATAGGGTCACGGTGAAGCCGGAGCCTATCCCGGAAACACAGGGCGTAAGGCAGGAATACACCCGACGACGGGACGCCGGTCCATCGCCAGGGTCTTGATTGTGATGATGTATAATGGTGGTGGTCTTGATGATGGAGTTTTAAAGTAGATTTTAATGGCTTGGTGAATGAGAACTTATCTTCAGAACTGTTCTTTACAGAGAGCTGAGACACGCACACTTCCATAAAGAGCATATAACTCTGGTGCCGATGGTGTAAGTATTCGTGTTCCCACGTGATTTTGCAGGTGAGTGTTCGTAGTGAGGCGATACGTGGCCTCGCCCGCCTGTACCACCGCCAGTGCCAGCGTGGAGACACGGATATTGTTTCCTGGGTTCCCACGCTGCTGCTACATGGGTACTACCGCACCCGCCAAGAGGACAGGTGAGCATCAGGATATATTTACCCTTCCATACCACTCTTCTGATCGTGGGGCAACCACAAGTGATTCAACAGGAGATATTTTATATCACAGCAACCCCATAATCTACCTGAGCTATTGACCGCTCACACTCAGTGAAGTATTTGTGCGGATTTTATGGATATTTACATACGATTTATCTGTCTATAGATTTTCACAAATCCAACCTTTTCATAACCAGTAACGTGTTATATTTGTGTACATTTGCTTGATCATAACGTACCTAGAAAATGTTTTTTCCATGTTTAAAACAGTTTGCACTTTATTTATTAATTTATTTGCGTATCATGTAACTCTGCCCATGCTTACACCTTGCTTTTATTACTTATTCCCAGGCTATTGGTAGAGCAAATGTTCACTAAGTACCTGGTTCCGTACTGTATGGAGGCACCAGAGAGGATGAACCAGCTACTGCACCTATACTCCTCTCTCCCACCCAGCGCCTGCAAGTGAGATGGCCCCTAATGTGTCAAAAGGATTGGTTCCCGATTTTCATATTCATCCGAAAACATTGCAAAGGCTAAAATGCCTATTTATTTCAGATAGTCCAGTCAACTGGATTTTCACCAAAAACAGTACTAACCTCTCAACTGGATAATTCTAAACTCAAATATCATCTAACTGGCGTTTTCTTCCACTAATGTAAGACCTGCCCTTCTGGCGACATATTATGAGACGAAAATAAACCATTCTGAACTCTCGTAGAGCAGTGCAACTCAGAGTAACTCACAGAAATGGATATCACTTCAGGTGATATGATCCACACAGTAGAGATCAGTACTTTCCCACTCTGCGTCGTATGACAGAGGGATATTAATAATAGTAATTGCATTTGTGTGCAATTACACGTGTTAAACCAAGCATTTAATAGTTGTGTAATGCACGCTAATTCTAAGTTAATAACAAATAATATGCACATTTTAAAATGTAAGAATTGTGTGTATAATGTACGTCAATTATATGTTGCGTGCTAGTTATCCACATACAGGCTCCTCTGTGTGCCCCAGGGCTGTGAATGAGATGTGGAAGATTCAGAGCTTACTGAGAGCACAGCTCAGGACTCTGCTGGAGCTCATTATGGAGCCCATGGTGAGTGAAGCCTCCTACTGATTTTAATTTCACAAACACAGCACTGGACTGTGCGGCAGGGAAGACTGGAGATTCAAGTGGACTGCAGCAGAGTATAGAGATAATGGATTTTCTGACTGGTGACAAAATAGACATAGGGCAATGCAGACTTTTAACTCATTAAAGATTAGTGTTAAGTCTACACAGTACAAACTGGAGGACAATACATTCTGCAGGTCAATATTATACCTCACACTTTACCATACCTTGTAGCATGATACTACACTGCAGTATGCACAGAAAGGCAGATTGACAGTGGCTGTTGACAGCTCTTCGCTAATGGCTGCTGCTGTTGTCACAGACAAATAAATTGGACAAGGAGATCTTGGAGACAGAAAAGGCCATTGCAGGTGTGTTTATTCACTTTGCATTTTCTCCTCATTAACTTCATTGTGGAATGCTCAGGACTGATGACATGCATGGAATTATAGATGAAGTGTTTCACACATGTATGTGGCTAGTTTTCATCCCAGACCACGGCACCCCGGAGAAATGTTTGCAGGAATTCATCAAGTGGCTGCGCTCTGACAAAAAGACGAGGAACCTGGTGGCAGCTATTGTGGATCCAGAGTGCTGCTGTAAAACAGCAGAACTCTATCTGGTGAGCCGTGGTACTTATATCTGATGGAAATAGGTAAAAGTGCAGCTCAATAAATGCTTGCTCATTCCACTACTAGCATACAGGCCTCATCATTCTAAGGGTAGCATTAATGAACCTTTCCTAGTAGATATTTGGCCTAATTCCCCATGCTGGCCAGTAATACATTACCTAATCACACGTGACCAACTGACTGGCCAGATTGCTATGTAGAAAGGCAGGATGATTTAAAAAGCACCCGGGGTTTTAATGTGTTCCCCTTGTGCTACACAGGACAGCTACTACTGGGGAGAGGTTCATGGCTTGTGCTGCCAGAGGGTAATGGAATAGGGTGGATCTTGCATTCTGATAAGTGTGTGTGACCAGCTTTGTAACTAAAGTAGGCAAATATTTGGGGTGCGTCTTACTTTCTGAAGCATCTTATGATCCAGTGATTATTGTGTTGAATGTTCACAGAGGGAAGTCCAGCAGAGGCTGGAGGTGGCGAGGGTGATGACCAAGCCCATGGTTGGCTCTGCGATGACACTACTGGGACGAGTGGCTCCACTGCTCATTGATGCAGAGGCTGTGGAGTGAGACCATCACAGCTGTCAATGCATACAGTACATATACAGCCCTTTGTCAATTCACTGCTACATGCGTGCTTTTCAACGCCATCACCTCTCGTTATCTGAATGCAACAATCCGTGTTTCTCCTCCACATGAGCCAATTTCATTGCTCCGTGTCAACAATATACAAGCCACTCCATCTCACCCCTCGGTCATCATCCCTTGAGATAACTATATTAATGTACTTATATAGCAATTTGCTAAATACAATGGACAAGGGCCTCCCCATGTCATGCTGGTCATAGAGGTTTTTTAAAACATACTTTGCAGGTTGTTCGGAAAGCAGTGCAAAGAATAATTTGTCTTACTGGAGTACTGTAAACTGCCTCTATGTGTATGCTTCCTACCAACCCACACTAAGTAGTTTGTGGAAATATCGTCCAATTAATCTCTATTATCTGCATGGTATGGGGGTGCACTAAGTCTGCAGTAGATTACCAAAAGCATTATACATTGATATGGATGTGTATTACTGTGGTGAGGAGGTTATCGAATGGTGTCCACCTGCTGTCACAGGGTGCTGGTGAGGAGCTTGGAGCCTTTGTGTTGTACAGTAGAGGAAGAAAGTAGTGCCTTACTGGCATCCATATTGCAAGACGCCCGGCCAGCATTTGAGCTCCTCAGAGTGCGTGAGTTTGGATGCTTTCAATCCAATACTTTAACACACGCTTGTGATCAGGAGATGACAGTACAGCATGTGGGTTTGTCAAACTGTCTCTCTAGTAGAGCTTTTGGGTATTGGCCTCCTCGTTAGAATTAGGTTATCTAGGCTATTGTTAAAGATGATGTTTTGTATTTGCTATTATTAATGGTTACACAACTTGGCTTTTCATAAAAATGGTAGATTATTATGTGCACGTCATTTTAGAGTCATGCCGTTCTCTCCACAGCTCTGTGCAGCGTTTTGTGACTCGAGTGAAAGGTGCTTTAGAAATGCAAAATATTATTATTATCTCTGTGGTCTCTCCAACACACACACATTAGAGCAGAAAAATCGTGCGTAGACGTGGATGCTTGAACACATTCCAACATGCTTTTGTCCTTGGAAGTTTGTATAATATCTCGACGTACGATATAAGCCTTACTGTGTGTGTGCGTGTGTGTGACGCTGTGGGCAGGTGCTGTCCTTCGTGCACACTGATGCGTTGCTCTCTCTTCGCGTGCTGAAGCCCGTACTGCTATGTGTGGGAGTAAACGACGCAGATATCCGCTCAACGGCTCTACACATTTTGCGCAACACAGCCCCAGGAATGCACGCACAACGTGTGGACACGCCGATGTGAGATACGGCAACCACAGTACAGGCGACGGTGTGATAGGAGTGGCGATACTCGAATATACAGCCTTTATAAGGCTTTTTGAGTCACGAACAACAATGAACTTTAAATATTCTCAAAATGTTTCAGCTTGGCTCTATAAGAGTGTTATTCTTTATTGTTAAAGATTTCTGATTCTGGCTGTCCGAACCTTAGACATTATAGTTTAATCCTAAGAATATTAGGTATATCTAGGTTTGGCAATGCATCTTGGAATTTAATAACAGTAAAATGCTAATTAGTTCGCCTCCTTCCCATGTCTGTCTCTTCACATGAAAAATGATTTTTTAACGCATTCTATTGATTACACAGTGAATATAGCTGCATTGCTTAAATATAATAAACCCTTAAAGCAGTTTGACATTGGCTCTCGCGTGCGGCAGAGAACTGGTACCCACGCTACTGTTTGTGTGTCGCCACGGCACACCCAGCCAAGTGAAGCATGCCCTGCACTGCCTCCATTATGCCAGCCCTGACTGGCAGCGCCACTTTGCTCACGTGTTCCGGGTAATGTGACCATTTAACATTTCTTCCTATTATTTTTTTCTCAGAAGCTAAAAGTTCCACTGCTTCATGGGGATAGCTGCTGAGATGTTTATTCAGGGATATTAATATTCTGCGCCTCATCTCGCGTCACATCCACTGTCCTCACGTCGTTTCATCTTACCCTTGGTCTCCTTACACTCCTGCCCTGTCTGTTTTAAACACATGCCCACAACATCAAAGTCGCACCTCAATATTTCCTAGAAGATATGAATAACCACTGCTAAGGCTATGCCTTTTCCTTTATAGAAAGTCCAAAATTCATCTCAGTCTTTCAAACTCTGTTCTTTCAAGCACTCTTAATCTTTTATTTTAAAAAAAATGTTTCAAGTATGTTCTTTTGATTGCGTTATGGGCATCATGTCATTTAATTAAACATCCATTCAGATAGCTCACAGAGCAACCTCGATTATTGAAAGCGGGTCATAAAAGCGAAAATCACAGTTACTTCTGGGATGCCTTAAAGTGAAGCAACCTTTGTTCGTGTACTACGTTATGCACTTTAACTGCATCTCTAATGAGCTCCCAAATTGTCTATATCTTCAGCGTGCAAGCAGTAAGCTGGTAGCTGACACTGCTCCAGAAAAGTTGCTGGTGCCATTGACCTGTGTGGGTGTTGTGGCAATGTTGGCGCCAATGGAATTTTCCCAATCTGTCATCCCTCTGGTTTGTAACTTCATCATTAAGGAACTGCTGATGAAAAACAGGGTAAGGCCCATGGTTCGTGAACAGCATTCAAGATAGAGCTGGGATGATGAGGCAGCTACGTTGATCAATTAGCTAAAAATTGCAATCCTGTTGGATTATTTTGGCTTCATTATAAATGGCAGTCACTCCTTTAATCTGCCCCCCAAAGCATGAAACCCCTAAAAGCCACACTTACCGTGATGTCGCAGCTATGATGTCAATCACATCTCCAAACCTCGTATCTTCATATTCAGCAGTATGTGTGGAAGGTGAAGTGAGACTTATTTTCCCCATATCTAATTTTAACCAATTATGTGAGCAATCAAACTGATCCTAGGTAGAGTAATATATCACTTACAGAATCAGGTAGTCTACCTCTATTTGGCAACTTGATTATTTTGTCGATAGATGTTGTGAATTTGGGTTTTCCTAGCATCTGACCAGCGTGGAAGAGTGGCCAAAATACCATGTAGAGGGGTTCTTTAGAGTACCTAATAGTTAATATCCTTCTTTCAGCAGTGTCATGAGCAAGACATACCAGGGCTGCAAACCTCTTTACCTTTTGAAGATTGTACGGTGATATTTTTCATGACTTTAGAACGTCCATCTAGCTAGTTACTGAGGCACGTTTGGTGACATCTCTGTGTATAGTTGGCAATATTGCTCATTAGTGATTTATCAACTCTGTTCTGTCTATCGTGTTGACATTAATTCGAGTAATTGGTGCGATGTGTAAGCATGAACAGTGCGAAGACAAAGATGGCAGTCATGGTGCCAGCCGCACGACTCCTTATATGCCATTCTGGTCTATAAAGATCGGTAACAGCACTTGCTATAACAGCTTATGTAAGCTATGCAACAGGTCTGTCTTTTATCTCTTGCATCAGTTTCTAGAAATCATAACACCAGCACTATGGGTCGACAAGGAGGAAGTGTTTCCTGAAACAATTGCCAAGGTATGCGAAATACCCCCCTCCTTCCCTGCCTTCTGAGTACTTGGGCTGGCATACAGAAAACGCTTTTAAGATTTCTCCTAAGTACGGCAGGCTAGAATTGTATAATCCTAATTGTCGTAAGATAAAACTGAACAAAATTCAATCAACACGTGGGGAAGAAGGCATGGATGGCTGGTATGCGTCGCGACCTATTGAGCAAAATTATGGGTGTGGGTTAGGAGTCGACAGCAGCATTTTATATCATCCGGATTTTGGAAGCAACTTCATTAGCATGTAGGCCCATCACACTCCACCCCATTGTCTCAGATGCTGGGCTTAAAGCTGTTGGCGAGATGGCTGCTGGGAGCGAAGGATTCCTCTCTTGTCCCCTCTACGTTGGACCTGCTCTGCAGACTCCTGGTTAAAGATGGGAACCTATCGGGCAAAAGCAACATGAGGTGGATACATTGTACCAAATAATCAGTCTCTGTCTTCTTTCAGACTCGTTAATTTAGTTTCCTCATAGTCCTCCTTTCAGCTTTAGTGGATTTTCATTGTCATCTTTGCACGTAGCGATTTTTATCCACTCATAGTTATCTTTGACTTTTGAAATGTTTCATTACTCATAAAAGTATCACTGATTTTTTATACTTTTTCAGGTGCATCCTGTCAACGTTTCACAGCAGGGGAGTAATTATTGTTTCCAAATTAGGTCATTTTAAACTGCATTTTAAGTTATTGCGAATGTGGACCATAGCAATGGCACACAGTGGCCTACTTTTCAAATTATATAATGGAACCTTTAATGTCTACTGTGAAATCGTTAATTTGCAAAAGTATTAACCAGCTAAATTTGCTGGATGGAGTCATGAACGAATAGAAAATGCTCTACCGCTGGGTCACCACCGGTTGAAACATGTCATCGCCCATTTTACGAATATTGTCATCACAAAATTAACAATGATATTGTCCCCTCAGTGAGGCGAGTAAATCTCACCTACGTTTGGCAGCTGGGAAAGCAATGCTGAAGCTGGCTCAGGAGCCCAGCTACCACAACGTTTTCTCCCACCGCCACTTCCAGCTTTGTGCGCTCGTCATCAACGTGAGGACTGACACAGCTCCCCCCTAACCAATTCACTATTAGGCACCACCTTCATCACTGACACCACAGCAATCCCCACCTTTTCACCTCTCCAACTTTAACAAAACACTCACTACAGGGTACGTAGGCAGGCTTGCAGCAGTACAAGCAAAGGTTGGGGGACAATTGGCCGAGATATCTGGTATAAGCTCTTTGCACTATCCCCTCTTTCTTCCCACTCTCCCTCTGTGTTCTCTCCCCTCTCACTCATTTCACTCTTTCCCCTCGTTCTTTCCACACTCATTTCACTTTCTCCCCTTCCTCTTCACGCTCTCCCTCTTCTATCTGTCACCGTATCTTCTCTTCCCTGTGCAGGACCAGTGTTTCCAGGTGCGTGAGCGTTTTGCGGTGAAGCTGCACAAATTGCTGGTTCGGCAGTGGCTGCCGCTGAAGTTTATGTCGGTGTTTGCGCTATGCGGACGCGACCCTGTGCATGAGTGCCATATCCATGCACACCACTGTCTTCTCCGCAATGTTGCCGAGCGCCGCCAATTGCAGCACCAGCGCGTTAGTGCTACTAGTGAAGCCACACTAACAGGTATGTGCATGGCTATGTGCATCTCAAAAATTATGGAAATCAAAAATCAAAACTTGATGTTACTCCACTGTACACCATCATCAAATGACAATTGTATCTGATTTTCCCCTCTCGCTCTCTGCACTCCCCCAGATATGGATCGCTCCTCACTGCCAGAGAACGTGCTTCCCTTCACCGTGCACCTCTTGGCTCACGACCCCGACTTCACAGACCCCAAAAGCGTCAGCCAGCTATCTGAAATCCAAGAGTGAGAATGGGGGACACAGCAGAGAGGGTATAGGAGAGAAGACCCAAATTTATCACTGCCTGAAGAGGAGATGTTAAAGCAATAGCCATGAGCAATCTCATCAACACGTTTTCTCAGTGGATACGCTCCATTATGAATATCCTATTTGACTGCCACTGTCATTGTTTTTGACGCCCTCCATTATCTCTTCTGTGTCTCTACCCCAGGTGTGTGCGTCTGATGATGGATGTACTGCTGGACTCGGATGAGAACAACAGTCATGCATACATGTGGAGAATGATAATGTCAATAAAGCAGACTCGTGACCTCCATCATCCGGACAACGTCAAGCTCAACCAGGTAATTCTTTGACGAATACGTAGAGACCCACAGAGTCAAATGAATATGCATAGACGTGTGTGGTGTGCATTGTGTGTTGTATTTAGAAGCTGTATGCCACATGTGATGTGGTGTTGGAGCTGATTGAAGCTCGGAGCACGACGTACAAGCTGGAGCCCACATTCAGACCACGGCTGCCAGCTGGGCTCTTCACAGTACCTGACAGGGTGGGTACATGACCCATCAATATCGGCGTTATCATTATCATATTAGCACTAAAAATAATCTATGCCTTGAGTCTCCTGACTGGTTGCCGGCTGGACCCCTTTACCCCAACAATAACGCTATTATTAGTGGCTGCAGGTCGTTGCCACCAAAACGGGAGAAAATGTTCTGAAGATATGTAATAGATAGCAACACCAAAGAGGTGTGAGTAATGCACATACCTGGTCCTCATCAGCAGTTCGGTTTGTTAAGGCAAGGCCGCCATGTTTCCAAATGTTATTGGCAAGGGTACTGCATCTAAACTGTGTGGCACTGTTTAGTGCAACGAGAAATAGAATATTCTTAGAGTAAATTGTATGAGTGTTTTAGTTGACTAGACCACAAGAATTAAATCTAAAGACCGAGATTTAAAGTGAAATTTTAGTTTGTCAACCACTTGTGTCAGACTGATTAAACTAAAACAAACTAAATTAACATGTTGTTTAGCAGAGCTTTGACAACACCAATAGATACTTTCCCAGAGGCTTCAAACCATCTCACGTTAGCACTAAGGTACCTACCTGTTTGTGCTACTTCAACTCTACGGAGAATGACTCAGTTTAAAGCAGAGTTGTGAAAGTGACATCGCTGAGTGGTAACTTGTTGGCTACTTGTCACAGTTGTTTGTGGTTTGAGCCCACTGGCTGGCCTGGTTAATATAGGAGTATTAGCCATAAATATGCATAGTCTCCATCACACTGTCAGGTAAAGATGTTATGTTATCGGATTAATAGCAGGTCAAATGTGCTAGTGACAAGGTCCAACTTATCTAGATATTAAAATCACTTGCATAAATTATTCACCACAAGCTGGCTTTTACCCTACAGGCTTAAAAGAAATCCAAATTGTTTAGCATTAGACACAATATAAATCCACACTGCATTGTTGGATGCTTTATACATATGCATGGTATATTGTGTTATATGGATGAATCATTGTATGATCCGGGTGTGTGTGTATGGTGCAGGTCACACACAGTCCCAGCTTCGTCGGAAGGAGAAGGATTCTGACCACCTCTACTCTCCGCAGTCCGTGAGTCCCAGCCATCGCCCCATGCCAGCCATCGCTACTTTCAGGCTCCACATGCAGCCTGCTCTGTCCTACTGGACCTCATCATTCCTGTCCTCACATCTCAAACCACATCACTCAAGTCTTCAAATCTGTCCAGTGATTCGCGATACATTCTAAAGTCAACCACAGTGTCGCACTTACCGTCTGGGAAATGTGAACGATATTGATTTTTTTAACGTTATTTTTTTACAATTTTTTTAAACTGGTAGTGAAAGTTCTGGACCAAATGTAAATTAAATTACAACTTGCAATACATTTACGAGAGAAGTTAGTGGTTTACCCTAGACCCATGTCTTGTCGACTGCTCACTTAGCATCGCTCTGCTACATGTCACATTATTCATAGGAGGTCAGAGGAACTCCCAGTGCAAGAATATGAGACCCCGGACGATAAAAACCAGAAGGATACTTCAGGAAGAATATCACCTAAAAAGGTATGGCAGCTGATGTGGACAGGTAACTCAGGTAAGAGATACTGAGCCAGCAACAATAAGATCCTGGGTTTATATCTGGGTGTCAGCCACGGAACCATGCTTAAACTGTATTCTGAAGTGTGTATTTTTTACTTTGTTAAGGTATAATGCTGATAACAATCAGTGTAAAATTGAGACTGAAAATAAACCCCTCTCTCCAGTCAACGGAATCTGTCAAAATGCAGATGAGGAAGCGGCGGTCCAAGACGCCAGAGCCCAGTGGGGCCACGGGAAAGGCAGCAAAGAGAGTGAGACACGAGCATGGAGCAAAGAGAGGAGCACAATTGACTGGAACCACCGAGAGGGAGGAACAGGAGGAAGAACAACCAAGTCGACAGACAAAGCGCGGAAAGGGGAAACGGCCATGAGCATGCAAGTAATGACATGCGTGGCTCCCTTAAAAGGGGTGATGTTGGTAATATATTAAGCGTTTGGTAGAAGGACAAGGCTTACTTGGTCACCAGTTTTCAGTTTAAATGCCGTGGGTTGGCTCAGTATCATCAGATTAAGCGGTGTATAAACCTCATCGATAACAGTTGCAGTAGCAGATAGTCAGCATCATCATAATCATCGGCATTAATATCAGCAAAAAATAAGTGAGAGCAACAACATCAGCAACGTCAGTAGTAACAGCACAACAAGTATCGTTAGCAGTAGCATCATCACAAAGAAAACAGCAGTCGACAAAGCAACACCATCATCATTGCTTTGCGTTAATTAAAATGTGTCACCTCTCGGGCAGTAAACAGTTGTCATGTTGTGATCCGTTTGGTCTTTGCCACTGGAATGTGTATGTTCCATTGTTAAGCATTTGAATAGAGGGAAGCTTTGCTTCGTTGTTTATCGTTATTAGTTGAGCGTTAGGTCTTCTCCTTAGTCGCCAACTCAGTTTCCACTCCACTGCCTGTGTCGACAACGTGCTCCGCACCATGTACATGTACCGCACCCATCACCTCCCTCTTTACATCTACAACACATTCATACCCCATTCTGTTTGCAACCTCCAAGTTGCTTTCTCTGTTCTCCACACTGCACACACGTTCTGACCATCATATTCTTATTAATTATATGTTAATGATTTGGTAAAGAAATATTTGAAATTAAAATTTAGCTAATTGTTCTTAATAGCTGCTCTTTCAGGATAGGAGAGACGAGGAAGGCTCGACATGGCTATCCTGAAAGAGCAATTCGTAAGCACTATAGTCATGCATCTAGCTGTGCAAACCTACATGAATACAGTGTATGTTAGCATTGGCAGGAGACGATGTTTGAATAAAGTGTGATTGGAGATGACAAACGTTGCCTGGGTGTATTGCTAACGCAGCCATCAGTGTCTCCTTATAGCGATCCGCTCCACTCGTTGTTCCAGTTCCGGTCCTGGTGGACTCGAAGTCCATATATCGTCATTATAATGATTGATGTCCATAGCTAGATATCCATGAATAGGTGAATATCGGACATGGATCACAAACTTGGGTACTAACAAATACAATCTCTCTTTGTAAAATACTGTGGGTTTGCTCTCCCACACACCGGTGTGCTGAGATAGTAAAGGAATGAGTGTATTTCTGTTCACATGACAACCCCCTTACTGATTGGCCGTGTCGGGTGGTGGAGGGATAAATGACACTATTTTATAACCATTTTTGCGTGACCTGACCCAAAAATGAATTTCATTGAAAATCTGAAAACTATTCAAATAAGCATTGATGTATGTTTCAGATTAAGTCGCGATACAGGAAAACAAGCACATGGTTAAGAAAGTATGCAAAACAGAACCACTGACTTAAAAGTGAAATTGAGCAAGACACCACAACGAAGGTTGACAGGCAAAGGGTGAAACTGGTGATGGAATGGCAGCCAATGGATAGAGCTCACCTGAGTAAACGACAGTGAGTGATGAGATCAACTCGTGTGCAGCAGTGCCACGGACTGGCATTACAGGAACGTCAAGAGTGGGAGCAGTGTGCCATTGAGCCAGTGCTGATCAAATATAAACTACTGTATTGCACACATATCATAAGGAGTTCCTTTTTAAATTTCTCAGCAGACCCCACGCCATATAATGGCGCTTCAATGTGAAATTTATAATGCATGATAATTCATTAATGCTGAGCATTAAGTGCAAGTAGTGGAAAAGCAGAAGTACGGTGGCGTAGTGGTAAGATCTGCACCTCTCCGAAAGAATCCTGCCCTAGGCGGTTCGATTCCCGCCTAGGGTGCCTTTCTGTGTTGAGTGTGTGTGTTCTCCCCCTATTCTGCGTGGGGGTTCCTCCGGGTGCCCAGGTTTACTCCCACATCTATAAAACATAATATAACGCAGTATCTGGCAAATATTGGCGCGGGCTGAATTGCATGGCTGCCTTCCCATGACCGCTCTGGGGTTTCCTCACGAATAATAATAATAATTGCACTTCTTGAGCGCTTTTCACCCGATGGTCACAAAGCGCTGCACAGAGCTGCGGCGAGAACGGCACGTCAACAACAACTATATCAGAACGGCAAATCAGCATCAATAACTTTTTTTTTGGGGGGGGGGGTTTCACTACACCTCAATAATGATGTGTCACCCTGGATAAGGGCGTCTGCTAAATAATAATAAATATATACATGTACAATATATTAAAATATTTAATGCTTAGCTATATGAAAGTCAAGGGAGCGTAATGACAGTAAATTATATTATTATCGTGATACATACAGACAAACAATAATGTAGCAGGTATACATTTTTATTATACTTAAGTCAACCGATATGCTTAAAGTTGAAATACGATTAAACAAAAAGACATCTTTATACTCATTTGACATTATTAATGTTTGGTATTATCTGCGTATTTACAGTACATTATACACTTGATAACGTGGTTATAACAGTATTTATGAAAGTTACAAAATAAAATATACATCATACACTTAGTACCTGTACACAGCAGTCAAATGCTTCACAAAATACAAAAATGCTATGCGATTAAAGCAAAAATATTGGATTAAATGAAAATATTCCATATGGTTTAACTACTGAGGCACTTTTGTTAGATGTATAGGATGCAAGAAACGTGAGAGGATCTGGGGTTTACTGCAAATCAAGCGCCACTGAGTTTGTGCGAGAAATGTAGGGGGACACGTACAATTTGCGTTCTTGAATTTCAAGCCATTAAAAGTGTTAAGCAGCAACACAGTTTAATTGCAGTGTCGTACCACATATTGTTAAAAAGTGCCGTCTTAAAAAAAAAACAAAGATCTTACTGTCACTGCGTCCTTCAGATGAAGTGGGTGTTCAAACCGACCGTCTCAATGTCATTTTTCTATACTGGTAAAAACACAGTTTGACAGATTTGAATCGACTGCCAAATGTACTTTTTTGTTGCTTTAATGATGAAGTGACACGATTTGGGAGAGCTGGAGCACATGTACAGCAGGGTGGGTGGTTCAAGGACTAGGGCAGCAATTGTCAGGACTGCTGGGGTCGTAGTTACCATTGCTAAAGGCAATGGTGTTCACAAGTATTGCGAACAATACGTACAAGGGCACAATCCCTGACCAGTGAACTAATGTACGTTGGGATTCACAAAAAACGTTAAAGGATGTTTAAAATGTTTTCCGACAAAAACCTAAATTCAATTCTCATTGCTGTTGTACTATCGAAAGCCAAATTGCTAGTTGTTTTGTTACAGGTATTAAGACGGGGCTTCAAAGCGTGCCTATCATTGATGTGATTTTTAGCCGCTGGTTACCAAAATCTTTGTTCTTGCCCCACTTAGAGTGTCCGCCAATGTCAGCGTAATGGAAAACTGATGAGAATGTGGGCAAGGATGCATGAATGACAAATGCCTGCAGAGATTTAGCCAAGTTAGGTATTGCAGAAACGATAGTGCAACATTTTATAAAGTGGCCAATCTATCACATCCTAATAACTATACAGTATGTATATATCATGACCAATAATCATGTCTTTTGAGCACAACCACTGTCATATCTATCTTCGACATTCCATCAGTTTTACCATTGTAGTTTATTCCAAAAATTATTTTGCAAAAGTCCTTGCCATTAAATTTCACCAAATAATTGTCCAAAAACATTAATTGCACCGACTTTACACTGTCATGGTTTAAATGGGGGTATACATCAAGTCCCTTATACAGAGGCATAACTAAAAGACCCTATGATAGGCTGCATAACACTTATGAATGTTCAATTACACATCTTGTAGATACATACAATTTCTGTCCACGTTAACATGTTTAAAAATTCGTGTAGTGTAGCTGAGTGATTCAACTCACAATATATAAAAAAAAAACTGGGACACGGGCTTCAAAAAAGCGTGGTGTTTGAAGAAATTGTCACTACAACATGGCCACATCCATAGGCATGAGCAATGATAAAATCATCGTTTGAATGCTTTTCAGACACTGACAAAACTCCCGTCCGTTAGATCACATCAAAATTGTGTGTTTGCGTTAGTAAGACATTCCCCTGGTTATCAATATTTAGTTATTTCAAATACCTTTTAGTAAGCTTACTGTGAGACAATAGGCTGGTAAATATACAAAGGTGACATTCTCCCAAAATACCTGACGCTGCAAATGTGGAGAATGAAATGCTCTTCGCCGAGCGCTCGCACAACACGGAGAGTAACCTGTATCATCAGCCAGGGAATGTTGAGTTGAGCACTTAACGATGGACACGCGAACTGCAGCTCACTTAAGGAGCTCTTTCAAAACACTGCCCCGCCACTGCAAACAACGGCGTGTACAATACCACAAGTGCGTCGCCTTCGGTTAATATGTTAATGCAGGACACGCAAACAACTGATTGCAATTGCAATTTTTCTAGACTTTTGTTTACTTTACATTTATAAAATAGACAATTTCAAGGCTATGAACAACAATAATGCTCTTTTACAAAAGTGTTATCCGTACGTTTTAAAAGTACCATTCGCTCTGGTGCTACACACGTCCTGTGTCTTTCAACAACACAAAGGCAGATTAAAATCTTTTCTCCGCAGTGCTCCATGTTTCACTGACAGGAGTCGAGCTGCGGTGGCGCATTGGCCTGCAACCAGCAAGGCAGGGGCGACGTGAACAAGAGAGCCCTCTGCAGAGATGGAGCGAGTTGGCGTGCAGGCAATGCGGAACAGGGGACATGTGCACAACGGTCTTGTAAATAGACGAGAGTGATGTGAGCGGCACCACGCCCGTTAAGACCGGACAGCCAATAAAGCCCAGAACTTTACCCCCGGCTTTCACAGACAAAGAAACATAAGTGCTGCCAGCAGAGTGGCTGCCCATCCCTTCCACAAGAAGCAAAGCTGTGGGTGCTCACCATGAAGCCAGCACCAACAATAAACACGTTGAGTTTGCTACCATGGTGAGGCCGTCTGCGACTCGCAGTTGGTGCTGCCAAAGAAAACAAGTCTCTCCGACCAAAATCCCTACTTCGTGCAAACGACACGTCACAGTTCATGGTCACTTTCCAGGGGCATCAGGTACCTGTGGCCTGAACAAATAAACTGCCCACTCACTGACACTCCCATGTGATTTGCATTCACTACCCAAAATGGAACCACATAAAGGAAAACGACTAAGGGCCCAATTCCACATTGGTGTGGAAACTGCATTGGCTTTCTGTCGAACGAAGTTTTAGAACGACCCCATTGTGACGATGAAACCGCCATGCCACAAAGGTCCGTCATCCAATTAATACAGCGGGAGTGAAGATTTCTGCTGTGACATCTCAACTGTTTTCCATCTCTAACACGTGGAATTCTATTCAAATTCGATTGGTTGTGCCATGTTTAACTTTCAATACAAGTTTGTTTAGTCCAATTTAACAGCAACAGGTGATTAGGTAACGGTACATGTCGATCATTGTGGCACAGACCATTTTTATTGTGCGTCCTAATATGATTGTCTAGAATTGCAAACATGTAATTAGGTGATACTTTTCATATTCTTCTAGCAAACTCGTGAAGGGCGCACAATACAATTTAGCAATGTCCAGTCTTACACATCGGTGACCTTTCACCATTAACCAATGAGTCGAGGTTCCAGCTCTGCCCTTGACCCTTCATCACACCCAAACCACGGGAGAGTGCACCAACATTGCTCCGAGCCTCAAGGAAATAACTTCTCTTCCTGTCCAATTTCAGGCAACCACATAAGACGACCTCCAGCCTGATGGTAACCGAGCCTCTGCAACCCAATAGCCTCGTTCCCTCCCGCATGACTTGTGTACCACGTCCTCCGTGCATTCAAGACCTGAAGGATTGGATGAGGCCCCTGTAAAGTGACATCTTGCTCCATCGGCTTCCTAGAAGTCTCAATGTCCTCACGTTCTCACAGGCACACAGGAAGCTTTTGAGAAGCCTCGGTGTAAACAGCAGACACAACACCCTACCTGTGTCTGAATACAAATAGTACATTATTTAACTTTGCATATAGTAAGAGTCCTTTCAGTTGACACGAGCTCCACTGTGAGTGCTTCATGCACGTGCGTGGATCACTCTTCCTCATCCTTGAATTAGAAAATATACAATGCGTAAAAAAGTCCCAATATTTACCACCAAGTTGTAGGGGACAAGAGAAACAGCCCCGACAGGTCAGATCCCATAAACGCACAGCGAGTTGCTGCAGGAAACAGGCTTGCGAGCGACGCCGTGGCAACATTTAATTGTCAGATCCAGCTCTTAAAACAGTGTCCGGACAATGAAACGGAACAAACTCGCGTCGATCCTCGTAAAATATTTCACTAAAGCATTGACTCAACGCAGCTCCGTGTCGTTACAGTTTCAGTTGAAGCTGTGTGTCGGACTGAATGTTTATTTCCTTCTAAAGTGCGTTTACTTTCATGAAAATCTGTTAAGAAATAAAACAGCTATTTTAGTTTCACGTTTGCAGACGAGGCCCACGTCAAGGTTGGCGTTGTTCCAAAGTGAACGTACCTTTTCAATCTCCTCCACACACACACACACAGCTTTGTGTGGGCTTTGAAAACCAAAGAGCCATTTAAAACTAAGGCTCAACGAGTTTGAATCATCTGTTGTCCACAATAATTACTGTCAGTTTTCCCACAGAACAATCTGTTGAGTTTGGGTGTAATGGGTTCTGGCCATGACAAGTCCGCAGCATTTCTATACAAAACCGTGAGTTCCTCACCCAGCACTTTCAGCCACGAGCCTATTCAGCTCAGGGCCTCACCAGGGCAGAAATTGGTACCAATTTGCATTACGAAACTTTCCTACCGGATTGCAAACGGTTATCACCTAATTCAGTGTTATTGGTATGGTTGCACCTTTTCTGCAGACAAAACCCAGATATGCTCATCAGTTTTCCGACATCAATGAAAACTGTGCAGCATTTTGTAATAAAGTTGTACACATAACCACCGGGTCTTAGTAAAAAGCTATTTTGACTACTGGAACACAGATGCCAATTTCTGGATGAGGAGTCGTGGTATCCCTAGTTATTGACCACATCAAGAAACTGGAATCACTACCGGTAATGTCAAGTCAGGTGGTACCAACATGCGAGTTTTTTTCACTCATGCCTAAGCATTCCCCAACATAAGAGCCTGCTTCCATTGCGTTCTAATGTTACAATGAACGGTACAAAACCCAGTACGGTATGAAGCCCAAAAACCATACACCGCTCAGAAACGTCGACCGGTGTGAAGAACATCACCAGAATGCCCAGCTACCTACATCCTCCCTCACACACAGCGTGCCTCTCCGCAAGTGGTAAATGCAGTGTGCACACCGATGTCATATTTTAGTCCCCCCCCTGCACGTTGCGCGCAACGCGTTGGATGCAACAACACAACCAGTTGTTCGAACGCAGTATCCCCAATGAGGACTTCCAAATCCCAAGTGCTCATGCCCCACCACGTGTCCACCTTTCCAAATGGACACCTGTTCACCATTTGAATGCATGTCCATCACACCGTAGACATCTGGTGAACGGCAGGTGGGTCGGCAGGACAGCGACCGGCTGACAGTTAAAATACGTGCGTTCGACCCTGGCTTGGGACTTATCCCATCATCATCCCATGGGTTGATCAAAACAGGTATCACTGTGGTGAAGGTGAAGTTAACATCGATTATTCTCTGAATAGACTGGCCCCTGTCGTAGGAATATAGAATTTCCACCACTGATTCAGAGTTGTAAATAGAGAAAGAGCACTGCCTCAATGCTGAGGCAGAAGCAGGGAGGACATGTGGATGATGGACAGACTGTGGTGCTTGAGAAGAAGCTCTAATACTGAACACCGACTGGCCACGGTTGCTGCTGCTCTTACTGTTCTTTGAACCGTGCACATGTGCAGCCTTTTTGTCAATCCACTGCTGGATGATGATCTCTTTACACCTTGCGTTTCGTGGGGAATTATTTGACCGTACTTCACCACACCGGTCGGTGAATTGGGACGTGGGGCGGCTGTTTAGCAGGATGAGTGTGTACGTAGCTCCGCTGTGAAGCAATGCATGTTTCTGCAGCGCCCTCTGCTGCCCATTGCATAGCACAGCCCCCGACACGCGTCAAAACTGCTGGAAATAATACTGTAACTGAAACCCACTCAGGGTGCCAAATGCTCCAGCTGGCAACATCACATTTGGTCTAGAATAACCTCGCGCCACCACCATCACTACCGCCGCCGCCATCGCATTGTGCGACATTGAGAGGTGGAAACCAACGAGAATCCTAGTGTGAAGGAGGTGAATAACTCGAGGACTGTCCAGTTTTATTGTTCTCATGGGAGCGACAGCGCAGCGGTGCTCATGCCGCGAGTGCCCAGAGCGCGGAGGAAGCAGTCGTTTAAAGTCCATTGGCACTGCCCGTGTGACACATGGAAACGCTCGCAGTTTATGCCCGAGGCCCTCAGCTCCAACACTTTTTTTTTACTTTAACAAGTTTTGCTCAACCCCCAATGAACGTGCAGCAGTTTATCATACAAATGAATCCTTATTTTTTTGTCACGAAGGGAAAACTGATGACAACTAATCAACGATTTCAACGGAGGCAATGACCCAATTCAACCATAATGCCCAAACGAGAACTCTCTGCGTTTCGTCCACCACTCAAGTCTCTTCACCGACGGAGCGCAGCGCGATTGCGCGACAGAGAGCCGTGGACGGGGCACACGGCGATGCGATGCGGGCCACCCGTCACAGCTGCGCGTTCCTCCCGCACGCGGGCGCACTCACGCACCGTCGTGACAGTTGACAGCTCGTCAAAGTTCACAATTCCACTGCCACCGGCTGTGACAGCCGTGCGTCACGGCGGACGGGCACCACCGCCCCCATCCCACCACCCCCCCATCCCACCAACCACCCCCCACCGGTAGATGGCAGACTCGCCGCGGCGCCTCTCCATCGGACACACGTCGCGACCATGCCCGTGAAGAAGTCCCTTTGCGCTTTGCCCGCACCTGTGTCATGGCCAGAACCGAACCTTTCAAATCACTCACAATGACAAACTTGATACCAGCTCCCAAAATCTCTCTTGCAAAAAAAAACAATATATATAGCTCGCTCTGGTAAAATATGGTTAAATAAAGGGTGTGTATTGAATTATGTGTAAATAGTCGCAGTAGCGTGGCTGGGGGTGCTGTGCACAAATTCTGAACGGTGTCCATTAGGTTTCGGGTCACGATGGAGCCCCCCCCCCCAACCTCCACCGTGATGACATCGCGCGTGAGTGAATGAACCCCTGCCCCTCCTCCTCATCATCATCTTCATCCGCCCAGTACCATGCAACGGGGTCAACAGCCACAATCAACAACAGCCAACGGGCTAATATTACACGATTAAATAACATAAAATCTGTATGACGTCAAAAATATATAAACATATGACGAAACATTTAATAATAATACTATTTCAATGTTTAACTCAATTTAGATGAATGTGGTCGATATATATATTTTAATATGGTTATTTTTAATTTTTTTTATTTTTAGTTAAAAAATACTGCAATTTGTGCAGCGGTATTTACCTCAAACTTTATGCATTCGTCTCAAGAGTCTATACATAAAAACGCACACGAGCCGATGGCTCTGCACTGGCTAAATAGAAAATCTGAAATGTAGAAAAATACAAAACAAAAAGGTTGTCTCCGTACACATCTGTGCAGCAGCAGCAGCATCTGGACGAGCCTCTCGCATGGAACCCTCATCTCATACGGAGCGGCGCTCGTCACGAGCACGTCACGAGCACGTCACACGCCGCGGCCCCCACTCGTTACGCTCGCACGGAGAGGGAGGGCGCCTGGGCCGCGGAGAGCAGGGCGGCGAGTGCGGCGCGCGAGACCAGGAGACAGGGGGACAGAAGGGACGCGCATGGACGCGCACACAGACGCGGAGAGTTTGATTACAAACGACGCAACGTCCTTGGCGGTTAGGCTGGAATTGGTACGGAGGTGTTTTTACTTCTGCGGTCTGCAGACGACGCGAGGCCAGGCAAGCCACACAACGGACGGGCGACGTGACGGCGTGCGGAATGAAGCAGCGAGGGGGCAGCGGGCTGCTAGAGCGACCGCAGCGGGGTCGCAGGTTGAGGAGGTTGAGGGGATCGTAGCGGAGGAAGTGAGGGGATCGGTCGTGGAGGGCCCCGAGCCAGACACACAGTAGCGCCGCATTCGAGTTTGGACCCAGCGGCAATGCTGCAGCAGCAGCCACCAGATAGCGCGGTGTGCGCTGCCGTGCATCCGTCGTCACGGGGTACGGGTGGATCCCTCGCCAGGGCCGTCGGCTCAGCGCTCTGGAAAAATGTACGTCATCTGCGTGTAGACATATGTATCTATGAGCAGAGATTGAACAGAAAACAACGCGACCGCTTAATTTGGCTTGAACGGCTTCAAAAGCTGTGACGTGGGATGTGTTGCTGTCAGTGTGGTGAGGTTTGTGGTTAGTGTTGCAATTTAGAAACCGTTTTGCTCCCACATTTAAATCGGGAGCCATGACGACCATGCGTTTTGTTTGGGGAGGGGGGTGGGGGCGGCACGTGGTGGTGCGTGGGGGGGGCATTAAGTCCTGCACTGCACGGCAGGTGGAGCACGGGCAGAGGAGGTGGCGCGGATCGTTTCCAAGGTCGAACCACGGCCTCCATGGTGCGCCCACCGCCCCACGCATTCTGAAGCGATGGAAAAACAGGGCCAGGCTTCGTGCGTGGAGTTGCCAAGACTCCCCCTGTGCCAGGAACAGGCTGTACCGCCTGCCGGCACCGTGACGCGTAAACCGCTCCGACACGCCGCGGTGAATTAACCACGGCTGCAGGGAGCGGATGGGAGCCTGGCTACACGGTGTCTATGTGGTGAAGTGGCCCCGTGAGGCCTTCAGTGCCAAATTCAGAAGATGGCCCATGAGGCCACTGAGTCGGTTCGTACCACCTAGTGTGACAATTGCTATCGGTGCTTGCCAAAGGCAGTGTCCACCGTGCAGCAGAACGTTTCGTGTACATACCCGACTGCTCTACACACACTTCCTATTTATTCTCACGAAGACGTTTCACATTGCATTCGATTTTTTTAATCAAAATTATATCTGTTAACCAATTTACTACAGTACCCTAATAATGACAAATACACCGATGTGTGAGCTTCCCACACTAGTATGATGCAGACCCTGACCGCTTTGAGAAATAATTTGTTAGTATCTGCCACCTGCAGTGGTATTGATCAGCCTGTGGCTGATAGTTACATTTCTGTGTGAAAATTGTTCCTCTTCTTCATAGCGTGAGCCAAGGCCACGATGATTGGCGTGGCATTAAACACCTGACATTTAACTTTGTTTGGCAGAGTCGGGTGGTGGGGGAGTTCTCAACAACACAAATTTGGCGAGGTCACTAAGTGGCAACATTGAGAAGCGACACTGAACGCACTGTAGCGTCTCGCATCTGCCCGCTGGTTTCAGCCAGCTGACAGATTGGCAACGCTTCCCCCGTGAACGGAAGGCAGGAAGATATTTCGGTGCATCGGTGGTCATGCTCTATTTAGGCGTACCGCCGCGGTGGGCTGCGCCGCCACGGCTCGACGCGCCGGCGCATCCTGGGCGAGTGCGCGACGCGGCGCCAAGGGCCGAACGCAGAGTGCGCGCGGCGCAGCGCCGGCGGCCACCAGCACGGCGAGCGTGGAGATAATCGTGAAACCGCCATGGCGACCACGGCCGCTACGGTTTAATTTTTTTAACCAAGAAAGCCTCGTTGACGTCAAGACCCCTTAATTTGGGAGGTTTCTACTTGTGACGTGTGCGAATTCATTTGGAGACTTGTGTCACCTTTGAGTGAAAGTAGGAAAGGGAAACTAGCTGGCTCTAAGCCGCCGTGCCACACCGCCCCCTGTGGGCAACCCTCTGACCTTGTGACGATTTCCTGCTTCCACGCTGACCCCAATCCGTGCACGACACGGGTCTCAGGAGCATCACGCCCAAAACCTGGAAACCAACTGGTGTGTGGTGACCGCGCGTGGCAGCTTGGAACAGGTTTGGCTCAGGATGCCCACGTTCCCTCCGCATCCCCACTGTTGGGTCTGAAGCGCGTCGGCGCCGGTGCGACGGCGCAACGGAAACATCGCGCTCGTTCAAATGCCCATTGCATCTGCCGTCAACTGTACGCGGCGGTCTGGAGTGAACGCGGGATGAACTTTAGTTTGACTCGAGGAGACCGACCGTGTCACGGGTCCGCTCCCCCTGCGTTGCTTCTGCTACATGACGGTCGCTTCCCCCCCCCCCCCCCCCCCCCCCCCCCCCCCCCCCCCCCCCCCCCCCCCCCCC
>JAZEWT010000010.1:4917783-4928064 GCA_036362905.1 Mordacia mordax | reverse complement strand
CTTTTTCACAGCTCTCTTGGATTACCATATACGGCTCCCCCAATGTGAGCTCTAAACTATACGGGGTGGGAGATGAGTACTCTGTCTGATAATCTAGAGGGCGGTAGCAGTGGCACGTGGTGGCAGTGCGTCAAGGTAGTCATGACTCACACTGGTGGCTCAGTATTCACAAGCGTGCCCCGGGTGATCGGGTAAGATGACCGTTGAACGCAGCACATTAATGGCACAATGGTACTGCCGTGAGGAACGCTGACGCCTCACAAAGAAGGTTTCAGGTTCGATTCCCGGCTCGGGTGCCTGTCTGGAGTTTTCACTTTCTTTCCGTGTGGGTTTTCGTCAGGCACTCGGGTTTCCTCCCACGGTCCAAAGGCATGCTGACTAGGATATCTGCCTCCAAAGCCTTGTGATGGCATGGCATCTCACCCAAGTATAGTACAAATTATGTACTAACTTAATCACTCTTACTAACTGGACAACTGTTAAAAAGGATCCTAAATAGCTCATCGGTTCTTACCGGCTTAATTAAAAACTGATTTTCGTTTCTACATTACATATGCTTGTTGACGGTTACAATGGGTGCAGCCTAGCTTAAAGGGCTGGCATCTATTTGAAAACGTGACCAGTAGTTGAGATCTTAAAAAAACTACCAAGGATTAATAATAACATTTCCCAGTGAAGTTAACTCATAGTTTGATTTCAATTACTCATTGCTTCACGTAAAATCCACGAAATAAACCAGGCGATTTTCGTATTCAAACTAGCCTATACCAGCCCTGGGATTATCTATGGTTCAGTACAGTGGGTGTTCGTGCCATTATTATTAGTTCGCACCACTGTCGCGAAGGCGCGAGGTTTCGCAGACACAGATAATAATAATACAGTTTGTAACGCGTCGCGCAAATTCCATGCCTGGTCAAGGATGAGTCACGGAGGTGCCAGAAAACTGCAGGAGGCGGGGAGGGGGAAGGCAGGCATGCAGCCAGCCGGCGCCAACATTTGCTGGACACCGAATCCTGCATATTACGAGCAGTGTCACATTTAGGGAAATGTCGCCGCATTGTTTACAGGTAATATTTCAAACTTTAGTGAATTTGGGTCATGATGTCAGCGCACGCTGGCCTACTTGTGACCTTTGCTTTAAAAGCGCTCTGGAAGTGCAATTATTATTATTAACGATGGAACGGGATCTTTAAAAGTGACCTGTAGCAGAAAGTGTGTGCTTTACAGTTCCTACACACCGCAGTAATAATCAGGGCGGCCTGCGGGGTTCGAACCGTGAAACTCTGCAACAAGTGGGACACGCGGTGTCACTGGACCCTGCCACCTCTCCAGTAGACGGAACATCGAGCTTAGAGGTAGAAGTGACGCTTCCCAACTGCACAGAGAGGGACATCATCGCCGAGACAGGGTTCGTCTCGCGACCTGCAGACAGGTCGGCAGCTTCTCCGCTGCGATTATTCCTGAAATGTGACAGACTAGAGGTTCTCAACCTGAGACACCTCGAGGTCCACCTGGACCTGGTCTCCACGGACCACGAGGCGGCGCTCGCGGCCCACTGATGGCGGTGTTAAAGACATTTCGGCTGCGTCTACTGCATTCCACATCGCTCGAGATTTGAACCCGAACTTTAATGAAACGGATGGCGACATTAAAAGAGCACTTTCTTTACCTAGGACTTCGTCTGTGACTAATTAACGAGCAGGTTGTTGGCGATTGAAACTCAATCAAGCGAGTGATTTTAACATATTCAACACATCGTACACGTCAATATTTTATGGATAATTTGTTAGAATTGTATAGAAATCATACGGGTAAGAACACTGAATAACGCCCTGAGTTGATTCTTTTTCTGGGTTCCAAATACAGTAAAACATCAAGTAACCCTCTGGTCTAATCTCACTTCCTTGTGAAACTGTGTCGATAGCATCAGCAGCATGACCTGGTAAAAAAAAACCAGTTTGGCAATATCGCCACCACTCCTGTAGCAACTGCTTTCAAGATGCGCACAGAGCGATGTCAGCCGTTGGAATCCTCTATTACGATTCCTCGCACGCCGCCACCTCTCTTCGATTTCAGAAAACGCAAAGAAATACAAAAGAGAAGCTATTTCCGATGTAGCGGTGAGCGATGGTATTTGCTCTGCGCGGACTCACATCCGCTCGAGCTTCCGTTCCGCTCCAGCTGGCATCGTTTCGCTACCACCGTGGCGTGCCTCGCTCACGTCTATGTACACACACACGCGCGCGCGCGCACTGTTCCCGAGAACACAGCCATCGTTTTGGGTGTTCGTGGGATTCCACGAACGCACATTGTCTGGACGCTGCTGTCCATTCTGACCACGGAGCAGGTATGACGAAACAGCATTGATGTAAGCGCGTACAGGCTCTCTCTTATGCGCCTTAATACGTCAATAAAGTGGAGATGATGGATGGCTCCACGGAGCAGAATGCCAGTGGAAGGGCACCGAACCAATATCATTTTGGGTTTTAGTCAGAGCCAAGTAAAAGACCGATTCCCTCCATTCTTAGCGAGAGCCGCGCGGCGTTTACACAGCGCTCAGCCGTTACCACACCGCGAGAGGGATGTTTGGACGCGGTATTACGAAAGCAGTTGGGCTGGGTGCTTGGGGCTCAGCGGCCTGAGCTGGTGCTGTTGGCACCAAGAGTTCAAATCTGGACAGTCATCTGGGTTCTCGAGTTCGTTGACTGTTTCAGCCTCATCACAACGCCTGCATCACATGAACATTTGTTCAGGTTCCCACCTCCACACCCCCCCCACCACCACCACTCCAAATTAATTAGGAAAAACTTCCACCTCTGAGAATAAAGTTTCAGTTTTACTGCCAGGCAATAAAAAAAATCTATTGCGGAGTCTGCACGAAAGTGCACAGCAGCCCGACTGTAGACACGAGGTCGTCGTGTTAAACGATCACATAATCATGATTGCGCTCCAAAGCTGTTCCTCACACAGGATAAGGGGGAGCACTCGACACGGCTGTCCCGAAAGAACAGCTTCGGAAAGCAATCATCGAGCCGCGAAACCCGACATCGGTACAGATCGCAGAATGAGTTCGGTGATTTAACCTTGGGGCCACGTGGCTTTCGAATGCGCAGCAGTGCCCACGTGGCTTTCGAATGCGCAGCAGTGCCCACCTTGCCCGAATTGCAGGCAATAATTACACGGCGCCAGCAAAATTGAGAAATACGTTTGGAACAAAAAAAAAACTGTTGTCAAACTGCTTTCCGTACAGCTCGGCTGTGAGGACTAAATCACAGGCAGACACCGCTGTTCACACTCACAAGTGGCAGAGTTCTAATTAACGATGTCTCCGCAATGGCCTCATTGGCCACTGGGATTCATTCTAAGAAAGAACGGCTCAGAGGTGCGAGGAACCCTGTGGAGGGGTGGGTGGGGGGGCAGTCGGGCCACGTGTTAGCCAACGCCTTCCACCAGACATTGCGTCCTGTATACTACCGATGTTATCGGCCAAGTAATTAAATCGCGTGTGTTTTTAGCTGTGGGAGGAAACCCACGCAGGACAGGGGGAGAACACACAGACTGCACACAGAAAGCTATCTCTGTGGCACAAAAACAATGAGATGCAGGGGCCAACCGTACACAGCAAGGACAAAAACGCCCGTAGAACTTTATCTGTAAGGTCAAGTGCTGTTAGGGAGGAGAACCTATAAAGGCCAGCACGGCACACGCAGGGATGGGTGGCCAACACCATGCCGGGCCGCCTCTGTTTCTCTGATGGCAACGTTTGCACACCGCACCAGGTACTAATTTGAAGCTGAATCGATATTGGAGAGGCCCAGGACTGGTTCAATTAATCAGCACTAGTGTTCACTTTAACATCGGGTCAGATGGACTACAAAATCGTGCGGCGGTTACCCACATTTTACCACACCCCTTGTAATCTGGCGAATGACTTTGAAGGTTAAGTGACACAAACCAGCACGGGGGGGGGGGTGGTGGTGGCCATCTCCGTTGGTGGCCTTCTCGAGCGTGGAGAAAATAATGGCCGCACCTCGAGGCGCTGGTGACGGATGGTGGAATGGGGCCGACCCCAAGCTGGTATGTAACGTCACGACGCTGCTGCTGCTGCTACTGCTGCACGTGTTGCCAGTTCGACAGGCGCACTGGCGAGGTGGCAGCAGCGGCTGGGCGAGCGATCAGAGTCGGTGAACTGAAATGCTGGCTGCGGGTCGACTTGGTTCATCATCACTTCGGGATCCATTACATCACTAGCACTTTGAGGGGACGTCTACAATGGTTGTCCTATAGATAGACTCGCCCCCACCATAGGAATGTGGACATTCCGACACTGGCCAAAGGCTGTAAACAGGAGATGAGCAAAGCCTCCATGGTAATTTGAGCAGGAATCACTGACTTGTAAACTGTAACCAATTTCCCATTACAGTTAGCCATTTAACGACCTTCCTCTTTGCTGGTCAGTGTAAATATAGCTGACATACAGTGACGTGCCACTACCACCACTCGCAGAAACAGCGAGTGATGCCCATACATATGACTTTTACACAGGATCAATCATAAGACAACAGAGCCCCCATATAGCTCTCACAGACTTTAGGGGCAAGTGCTGTCAGCGAACACCTATAAAGGCCAGTAGGTGGGTGGCCAGCACCGCGCCCGGATGTTAATGTTTACAAATCGCACAAGGTATTAATTAAGAACCAACCAATAGGAGACCCAGGACTAGTTCAGAAAACGTGTCACTGGTGTTGACAAGCAAGAAATGAACTCAGCTTATGAACGGGTATACAACTCGTATAGCCAGGTTTATAGCCCAGCGCACAAACCACTACATTACCGCAACAATTCACAAACACGTGTTCGCAACCTTACAATGGATTTTCATCCGTGGCCATCCACAGAGAGCGATCTATTGAGTCAGGACAAGGTGACCCAGAGCCCAAGTGCTTCCCATTCAAACCCGGGGATTCACTCCTGCCACCGCTCAGCGAGCCAAGAGACGCATTGGTGACAACTCAGCGTTTATAGTCCAGTGACACAAACCCTCCGGTACGACGCGCGCGCACGCACGGCTGCGTCACGCCAACACCGACGCATTTGTGACGTCGCGGCCAGCCATCATCGCTCGCTGGCTCACGGAAACGAATCGCTACATTTCGCGTGACAGCGCAGCGGGGAAAGTCTCTCCGAGCACCGCTCACGTCGTGCTTAATTATCTTACGTGGACCAGCCTGCGCAGGGTAATTACGTCGACTAGTCCACGTACGAACGGCGAATGCTGTCGAAATCGCTTCGCACGCTTTCCACAAACTCGCGCTGCTGTACCTGGCCGCGACAGCAGCGCCACTGAAAAACATGCTCCACTGCATCTGCCAACACAATCATGTCTCGGATTGAGGTAGCCGTGTAGCGGCGGTGGTGGTTAAAGGTCCTTTTCATTGCCAGCACAAACAGAATGGGTTCTCTACCCAGTAAACATTCTCTCAGGTCGTTCTGCATTGCCTCTCCGCACTCAGTCACAACAGTGTTTCGCTGCCAAGACACCGCACTTTTCCCTCGCATCCACCTCTGCCACTCGTTCATTTCGAGGTGCATTAAGTTTGAAAAAACGTCTCCGCTTCAGCACCGTGTCTCGGTGTCGCACACTCCGAACAGACGCGCACAACATCTATTGTTCAGAACGGTAGTTCTGCCGGGGTCGAGCACTGTACGCGCAATGTGCTTTGCGTTATGGCTCGTTGCGAAATGTATTGCGCATTTTTATGAGCCATCGTGTGTACAATGTGCTCAATATCTCGCCGTGCTCAACGCTGGAGGTGTCTCCACGCGCGTGCTTGATTGCAAACGTCAAAAATCGCGCTGAAGCGACAGCAGTCGTGGCCAGCGTCGCGTCTGTTGTCGGTTAATCGTTGAAAGAGAAAAAAAACCGAAATCAAATTGGAATCACAATCTTCCACGTGGCTAAATGTGCAATGCAGCCCGTCGGTCTGCAGCCTTGCCGCTCACCGTGAACGCGCGTCGCACAGCGCGTTGAGTAGCGCTGCTGCCCCACTGAAAGAAGAACCTGGGTTTGATTCCCACCTCAGGTCATTTCATGTTTGGAGTTTGCATGTTCTCCCTGTGTCCGTATGGGGTTTTTTTTATCAAGTACTCTGCTTTCTTCCCACAGTCCGAAATAAATACTGCCTCGGTTGAGTCTCCCGACTAAGTTACCCCTGGTGCCGCGGGATGTGGTAACTAGATTACCCACGCCCGCTGAACAACTGTTAAAAAGAGTGGCTCAGCGGTTCCTTCCAGTTTACATTTCCAAGTCATTACCACAGTGTGTTGCTCGCTTCAAAGCGGACGTTACAGAGTGAATTAATTCACAAGAACACGAGCGTGTGGCAGCGCCCTTCATAAATACACTCAACAGACAGTAATCACACTGTACTGCGGTGACTTTATTCGCGTTTTGAATACAACGTCGCTCTACAGCCGCCAGTCTCAACCATTAGTGGACCGCGAGCGTCACCTAGTGGCCCGTGGAGACCAGACCCAAGTATACCTTGAGGTTAAAAATGTTGAGAAGCCACGCTCTGGTGACCCATTCCTCCTCCTCCTCCTCCATTTGTCAAGGAGACGGAGAATTGTATCCCCACGTGAGTGCCGTGGGTTGACCGAGACACTCTTGCGGAGGCCTTTCATCCAGCAGTGGATCGACAACGAACTGTGAGTAACGGTTATTTATCCACCTGGGCGCGGTTGTGTAACGGCGATGTCCGGGTTTAGAGAACAATGAGGAGGAGGAGTGTTTTTATGTCAGCCCGAGGAAGCTGCCACGTAGTGAGGGAGGAGGAGGAGGAGGAGGGGCGGTGGTGGTGCTGGTGGTGGCGGGCGGAAGCACTGTGTGGTTGTGTGTGGTTTTTGAGCCTGGTAAGGGGAGTGGTGGCGCAGCGGTGAGCGCGCTGCTCCACGAACCCGGTTACCCCAGCTCAGAAGATACCCGCTCGGGGCCATCAACGGCGACGAATTTTCTGGGCCTCCTCTAGGCCGACTCAGCCTCAAATGTGCTGAGTATAAACATCGCCAATGGGGAGACAAAGGTGGCCGGGCGTGATGCTGGCCACCCACCTCCTCATGTGCCGTGTTGGCCTTCATAGGTTGTTCTCCAACAACACTTGGGACTCTACAGTCTGTTACGGCTGTACGGGGGATCTTTCTGTGGTGTCGGGGCTCTGATGGAATGATGGGGTTGGTGGGTGGGGGGAGGTAATGTGGTTGTGATGGAGGTGGGGGGGGGATGCACGGTGTCTGGTGGTGGTGGTGGTGGTGGAATGAGGGGGGTTAGTGGGTGGTAATGCGGAGGTGCACGGTGTGTGGTTGTAAACGTGGTTGCGAGGGCGGCGGTGGTCTCTGTTAAGACCGCTGCACCGCTCTCCGCAGCCTGGCATTTATGAATGAAAAGAGGTCAAAAATAATACTGGCGCCCACGCCGCGCACACAAGAGGTGCCCGTGTCGCCTTCAACAGATCGCTGGGGACAAGCGGTGTTAGCGAGCACCTATGAAACCGGCACAGCACGCGAGGGGGTGGTGGGGGCAGCACCACGCCAGACCGCCTTTGTCTCCCCACTGTCGAGGGGTTGTTTTTTCTTCCGACAAACCGCACCAGGCATTCGTTTAAGACGGGTGACCATGTTTATTATGGATTTGCCAGTTGTTGGCTCTTAGCGAGAACGGAGCTCGCACATTCGCTGTGCGCTTGCCCACTGCGCCACGGCTCCCCACGCCAAGGACTTGGACAAAGATCTTCCGTGTGGCCTCCACAGGATACTGGGTCAAGGGCCGTTAGCGAGCACTCATTAAAGCCGGCACCGGTACAAGCGGGGGTGGGTGGCCAACGCCACGATTGACGGCGGGTCACCGTGGCGGCGACGTTCGTGCACACAACGCGCGCCGGCCACTCGTTTTCGGCCGAGTTGACCCAGGCGAGGACCGTGGCAGGTTTATCAAACCGCGCGCGGTGTCGGTGGCCGTGAGCGGTAACCGAACGTGGGCGGCCGGGTTCGCAGGGCAGCGCGATAACCGCTGCGCCACCGAGGCCTCACACGGCCCCTCTCCCCCCCTCCTCCTCCCTCCTCTCGCTCGGCACGCAGCCTCCATACTAATGGACTAATGGGGCGGACGCGTACAGTGCACGCGTGTCCCACGCCGTTCTTTTGTCGAGAACATGGACGGCGTTGAGAGGACGGGAGGGGAGGAGGGCGCCGAGGCGCTCTCTCTAAATGGCCGTCGCGGCCCGCGCGGCCCGCGAGGCCCCCGCGGCCCCCGTCTCCTGCGCAGGCGGGACGCGACTCCGCGCCGCGCGTTTCATGAATGGACTCCTCCTATGCTAATGAGAGCGATTGATAAAAATGGCGGGTTCTCTGGGCGGAATGGCGGCACCTGGTGGCTCCTTCTCCAGCGTGCGACCCCCCCTCTCTCTCTCCCCGCCCCGGGCAGGGAACCTGAACCCGTTCACAAGAGCCCACGCCACCGCCCTCGCTCCCTCCCATCCACTCCTCCCACCGCTCCATCTCCAGAATCTCCTCACGCACGACCACCGCTCCTGCCTCGGGTCCTTTTGGAAGGATGCCCTCCCAGGGTCTTTGCATGTCTGCTCTGCCCCCCTCGAGCATGGCTGTTCTGCTTTTGAACCGTCTCCATTCTTGACCACTCGGGTTTTCTACTCTCTACACGCGTGATAACACCTTTAAAATCTCACTGGCTCCTGCTCAAACACCACTGCCACATAGCGGCTAAAACCATCCCACGAATATTTGCTCTTCCTCTCACAAACCTTAATCGTGGAAAACCCATCACATTTGGATCATTTCCAGAACGCTTCTTTGCAAATTAACAGATATCCTTTCTTGATCCTTCATGGGGACCCCCTCGCTCTGCACTGATCTCCTTTACAACCCCGTACACGTTGGTGTCTCTCTGGGTCCCCCCGTGGACGCACACAGCAAGGGTGTTGGGCGCGCGTACATGGAGGAGGAGGAGGGAGTGCTGGACGAAGGGGAGTGGGATGAGCGGCCGCGAAGGAGCGGAGAGAGAGGACAGCTCGTGCAGGGATGGCGGAGCGTGACCCAGTCGGTGTGGGGTAGGGGGGGGACACGGGATGGCGGTTGGAGGAATGGGAAAGTCCGGCTGGATTAAGACGCTTCGAGGTGCAAGAGGCAATGACACCCAAAGCTCGGCCGTGTGATGTTCGCCACGCTAGGTGCACGTGGCGTACTGGGCGAAGCAGCTGCATAGAATGCAACGGCTGTGCTTGGGGAATGGAACGGTTGCAGGATGGAAGCAGTAAGTGTTGTGGTGCTTTAATCGAGGTGGCAGAGTATATTACGGAGCTGCAGGCACATGTACCGGAGCAACGATGGAAACACACGGTGATGGGAGGCTGTTAACAAATGAGGGAAGAAGGCAGGAGGGAGAAAGAGGTTCCAGATGAACGGAATTGTGGTTACTGGTAGAGGATGGCGCGGGTCGGTGCAACAGGAGTTCCTCGCGTCCACTTACTCGTCTGAGATCGTCTCTTCGCTCATCTTTCATGTCCTCCGAGCCGGCAGCAGCGTCACACGCATCATGTCGGTCCCGCTCCCGTCTCCTCGCACCCCGGGCGCCAGCTGATGGAAGCCGATGCAGATTGTGGCAGCAGATGCTCCAGCGAGCGGTGGAGCAGAGAGAGCCCGGCTCGGCAACCCGCCGCCGCTCACATCCTTCTCCTCCTCCTCCTGCTGCTGCTGCTCCCGCTGCTCCCCCCGTGTGCTCCCGTGCGTGTGCGTGCGTCTAGCGACGACTACATGTCCGTGCGGGCATCCGTGCTGGGTAGCGAAGGTACGCGACGTGCGCGCAGTGGCGTCGCTCCCTGTATTTACATCCAGAGCGCGTTCGCGGAGACGCGCAGCGCGCTCGGTCCACGGTACGCGGATCCGCCTCACCTGCACCTGCTTATGCGGACCGATGTGTCCATGTACCTACAGTATAGATACAGTATATATATATCGGTTGTGGTCGTGTGTCAGCGAGTACCTACGAGCAGGCAGACTAGAACACGGGTGTTCCTGTCGAGCAGGCGCAGCTCGCCAGCGGACACGCTACGGTGTGGAAGTAATCCGTGTGGCGGTGTCAGTCGCATCGACCCGAGAATCCAGCGCGCAGTTCAGCGGCGCTGCGTCCCCCGAACCAAGCGTGCGCGGTCCGCCTGCTGCTGCTGCTGCATTGCGAGACGCGGGGAGGGGGGGGCAGCCCGGGGGGGG
>JAZEWT010000010.1:4774423-4790915 GCA_036362905.1 Mordacia mordax | reverse complement strand
CTCCGAGTTCATTGACGATTCGTGGTTGGTTTGTGGGTCAGGCCGCGATCCGGGCGCATTTCGTGTTGGAAGGCCCTCCCCCAGCCGACACAGCCAAACGAACGACGTCGCGTGGCGCTCCAGCGTGTGGCGACGCCACCGTTGTTGTTGTTGTTGTTCTTGTGGCTCACGCACCGCTCGAGACGAGGAACGATTCTCACGACCAGATCGAGATGAATCACGCTTAGCTCGAAACGTCATCAGGCAGGTTCAGGAAAGTCCTGGAAGTCCGAATAAAAATTAGGAAATCAGACTCTGCCATCTTAACAATGCGTTTAGTTATTTAGCTAAAGCGTGTGTTGATTGCTTCATAAAGCTGCTCTTTCGGGATAGCCGCGTCGATCACGAGGAGCCAAGCAGCGAGCCGCAGCTTTGCTTTCCCCAGGCGTAGCCGGGCACTCATGGGAGGCACGACGTGAATCCAGCTTCATTGCTCCCCTGTCTCAAAAAAAAATCAATCGCGACTTCACAAATCACAGCAACAACGGCTGTGGAAACCTTACACTTTGATAAATCACGTCCGCCACCGTTTTTACATCTCCCGGTCACCGGGTTCGGTGGCCGCCCGGCGCCTCTGCCGTTAAACCCCGGCAAATCGCCGAGAGGGCCCACGGCGGCCTGCGGGATCGATCGGAGGCACGAGAGGCTGGGCGCGGGACAGGTGTGAACGGGAGGAACGCCGACCGCCCTCGTGATGAATGGCTGTCCAGGCAGGGCCCAAATGGCAGCGTCAATACAATTAATCTGGAGGCTGGAGTGGGGGAGGGCGCCGTGGGATGGAGCCTCTCAATCAGCCTGTGCCGGTGAGAGTAACGATGTCCATCTCTGGCGCCGCGCCATTAGTGTGGGAGAGAGCGAGGTGCGTCGGTCTGTGGGGGGGGGGGGCTGTCTCCTGTTCTCCTGCTCTGCTGTCCGGTTATCGCTCTCGAACGCCTGTTCGCCGGCCCAGTGTTGTCCCTCGCTGCCTGTCCTGCCCGCGTGTGTGAATGTACACGTGTTTGTGCGTGGCTCAGTGGTTTAGTGCGCTGGGCGATATCCGCTCACGACCATCACTGACGATTCCCTCAACCGTTTCCGGGCGCCTCCCGTAGGACCGCTCTGCCTCGTGAGTACGTGATGCGGTGTGTGAACATCGCCACGCGGGAGACAAAGGCGGCCGGGCATGGTTCTGGTCACCAACCTCTCCGTGTGCTGTGTCGACCTTCATAAGTGCTCACGAACACCATTTAACCCTACAGTCTGTTAAGGTGTACGGGGGACATCGTGGCGCTTACACGGTGCGCTACAATCCCGTGCACCGTACGTCCATCCATAGCCATCTTGCATTGAGCGCTGTCGGAACCTGTACCGTGTGCTAGGTGTGGTACGGGATGAACCGTAAACAACCAGCACTGGGAAGACAAAGACGGCCATGTGTGGTACCGACCACGCCTACAGCACGTGTGTGTGTGTCAGCCTTCACGTGTGTGTGTGTGAGAGCCTTCACGTGTGCTAACAGCACTCACGGACCGATTCCCAAGAGCCTGGTGTGGGCAGTGTGAGAATCCCTCTCGTTGTGTGTTGTTATACCGGTCGATCTGAATCTCTGTACGCGCACAATGCTGCGTTTAGCTGTTGGTTCGTCATCATTGTTGGCCTACCCGTCCGAGTGTTTCTGTCCGAGTGTTTCTGTCCGAGTGTTTCTGTCCGTCCAAGTGTGTTGCTGCCCGATTCCCAGCAACATCCCCCCCATGATAAACTATGTAAAACCATTCCTCGCCTTATCTCACTTTACAGTGGGCCACATGGTAAATATGCCGTGATGTACCCGTACACATTCTCTCTAAAGTATATATTTATACATTTATCCTTCCACACATATGCCCATATAATATACATTTATTCTCTGCAAACACCTCCCAGTGAGGAGAGATTGTAGTTTAGTGCGTGTGTGTTTATTCGTGTGTGGGGAGCGGCGGTGCAGTGATTGGCGCGCCGCGCTACGAACCTAGTGAACCGAGTTCGAGTCTCGCTCACTGCCATCACCAGCGACCCTGAGCATCCCTTGGGTCGAATTGGCCCCAAATGAGAACCTCGTGCGGTGTGTGGACATCTCCGCTAGAAAGACAAAGGCAGCCGGGCGCGATGCAGGCCACACACACCACTTATGCGCCGCGCCAGACCTTCATAGGCGCTCGCTAACAACACTTGACCCTACAGTCCGTTAAGGCTATACGGGGGATCTTTGTCTATGTCCTGTTTATCTTTGTGGGCAAGCAGTAACGTAGCGGAGAGCGCGTCGCGGCCTCACACCAAGCGACCGAACTTCAAATTCCGGTGACGAATATCCAACCAAGTCTTGGGCGCAGCCAATGCCGCTGCTGCCTGAATCGAATCTCCATCGTGTCACGTACGCGTCAGCACTGGGGAGACGAAGGCGGCCGCGTGCGTTGTTCAGTCCGTTTTGATCTAAGCTGTAAAGGAACCCTTGTGCCGTGTAGCTATTTTGGACAGTTGTCCGGTGGGGAGGGAGGAGAAAGTTGAAACGTCTCCGCGCACCTGGAGCGATTCGCTCGGGACAATTAACTTGGGCAGCGTGTTTTTGGACTGTGGGGGGTGGGGGGAGGAACGGAGTACCCGGTGAAAACTCCACGTGGACACGGGGAGAACACACAAAATACACGAGCCGGGAATTAAACCCAGGGTGTTCTTGCTGTGAGGCAGCAGCGCTACACACGGAGAGGCGTTAGGGCAGCAGCATGTATATGCGGCGGTGGCATCCGTATCACAGAAAGAAGTTTGTGCCCGAGGCAGTTCGATTCCCACCCCGGGTGTGCCTCTGTATGGAGTTTGTGTCGACCTCTCCATCCTCCCCTGTTCTGCGTGAATTTCCTTCGCGTTTTCCGGTTTCCGCCTACAAATAAAACACACTCGCTAGCTAATTGGCCGATAACATCACAATATATAGGAAGCGGTGTCTGGCTGGTTGGCGCCGGCTGACCACCTGGCTGACTACAAACCCGCCCCCCCCCCCCGCGGTTTCCCCGTTACGCATCTGTAATCCGTGTCTCGTCCGTGACCAAGCGTGGAGTTTGCGCGGCGCGTTATAAACTATATTAACATGTATTCTTATTTACGATGACGTGTGTTGGGTGGTATGCGCTGCTGATGTCGCAGAATGAGTTCGTGTACACACATGTATAGAACAAACTAAAGTTCATTTGCACATCTGATGATGATAATAATAATAATTTTTAATATAATTCGTACCGCGCAAAGTCCACGTTTGGTCGTGAATAAGACTCGGAAGCTGGGGTGAATGCAGCCACGCAGTCAGCCAGCGCCAACAATTTACCAGACACTGCATCTTGTGTATTATGTTATCGGCTAATTAATGTTTTTAGTTTATTTGCGAGTGGGGAAGCAGAGAACCCAGAGGAAAGTCTCGCAGAACAAGGGGAGCGCACACGAACTGCAAATACAAAGGATGATGACGATTGCTTCCCAAAGCTGTTCTTTCCGGATAGCCGTGTCGAGCGCTCCCTCTCTCCCCTTCATGACGTTCCGCGCACCCCTCGCGCTGGAGGCATCTTTAGGTGTCCCGAGACTCTGCCCCTGAGGACGTACGCCGTCTCACTCGGGCTGGTGGCGCCTCCACGGTGGGAGGCGGCGCGTCTTGAAAATAAGAAATCCTGTTCCGCGCACCCATCCAGTGTCCGTGAGACCGTGGCGGGCTGTGCGTGCGTTCACGGCCGCAGCGGCTGCTTGGCGCAGAGGTCACGGCGATGACGTGCGTCGGGGAGAAACGCCCGCTACGGCTGTTCCGAAAGAGCAACACTTCTCATGTATGGAGTGGTGGCAACGTCCATCAGCACATTCATTGTCGTTGCAGTGATGACAAGCAAGCAGTGGTGGCGGCGTGTTGCAGCCCAGGCGAGAGGGATGATGGCGTTAGGGTGGCAGTGACTGTGTCTTCAAGCTCGTAGGAATATTGACGAAGCTTCATTAGCGGTGCTGTTGGAGCCGAATGGTAGAGATGGAGCCCGATGGTGGTGACGATGGAGTTCGATGGTGGTGATGATAGAGCTTGATGGTGATTGTGGTGGAGCCGGATGGTGATGATGATGGAGCCCGATGATGGTGATGATGGTGGTGGAGCTGAATGGTGATTATGATGGAGACCCTGATGGTGGTGATGATGGAGCTCGATGGTGATTGTGGTGGAGCCGGATGGTGGTGAAGCCGGATGGTGGTGATGATGGAGACCCTGATGGTGGAGGTGGTGGTGTTGGAGCCAAGCCAGGTGGTGGTGAGGGAACCTGTACGGGAGAACCCTCGAGGTCTGGTGTTGAGAACCGAACACCTGCCGCATCTCTGAGGCCGCGACGCTCGCGAGCGGCCGCGGCCACCGCCGCCGCTCAGGCCACACGCACTCTCGCTGCTGCTCTCCGCCAAGCGCCCCCCACCGTCGAGTCGCTGTGACGCCGTGTGCCGTGCGGTCGCGTTGGCGGCCTGCGGTTGAGATCGCGGTGGCTGCCAGGTGCGGGTGACGGAGTCGCTCGCCGCCAGGACGTTTCAGGCCGAGATGACGTGCGTGCGACCGCGTGTGCGTGCGTGCGACCCCGCGTGTGCGTGCGTGTGCGTGCGTGCGTGCAAACCTAGCGCTCCTCCACAATTAGCCGCTAAATGGCCGTGGCTGTCGAGCAATTCGTCCGTCCGCTGTTTAATCACTCAGCCGAATAACGCTCCGTCGTACGAGATCCGGCCGATCTGATCTCCGTGCTTAATTATGTGAATTTGCAACTCTGGATGTTATCGAGAGTTATATCTCAATTGTGTCGTCGGTTTCCGCGAAATTAGATTAGGATACATCCTTCTGGCTTTCACTTAGTTTCTTCAAGGGTAGTTATTATTATTGCGTAGCGGACACCCTTATCAAGAGCGAATACGAGTATACGTGCAAATCTAACATCACTTACTATCGGCTACAGAGTCATGTTTGAACTTGATTTATACCCCGTTCACAATGATTATTATTTACAGGCCTTCTCTTGCTGTAGGACGGCCTCCCCATACTGTGTCGTTCATGCGGGTTGTTTGACCATACCTCACCACCTGCGTCCGTGCGTGGCGGTGGAAGGGAGAAGCACAAGCAGTTCGCTGGGGAGTCTCGCTGAGGTCCCGTGCGTGCGAGCAAAGCAACCACTGCCCCGTCACGCTGCCGAGGTCTAGCGAGGAGGCTTCAGGGAGCAGCGGTGAATGTTAGTCGGCTGTGGTAACGATCGTCAGCCTGCAGATCATGCAGACACACGCGCACACTGGATGAATACTCGGCATGCAAGGTTGTCAACAAACAATAAACTCGTCATGAGTGCCAACTCTTTCATGCTCGGGAAACCAAGGTATCTAGCAACCGTCAACGCATGGACAGGGATAATCTCATCTTATTGTCAGAACAGTGATAATCTCATCTCATTGTCAGAAACATCTTAGTCCTGCACAGGGTCGCGGTGAGCCGGAGCCTATCCCGCCAGACACAGGGCGCAAGGCAGGGATATACTCATGATGGAACGCCAGTCCATCACCGGGCATTGAGGGCAATTTAGTCTGCAAGCCAATTACCCACTGGACCACCGTGCCGCTCTAAAGGGGATAATAATAATAATAATAATTGCACTTCTAGAGATCTTTTCACCCGAGGGTCACAAAGCGCTGGACAGAACTCTGGAGAGAACAGCATGTCAGCAACAACTACGATATTTGAATGGCAAATCAACAATAGTAATGGGGTTTTTTTTACACATCTGAGCTGTGAATATAACGGCAAGTCAACAACAACATCAGAGCAGTTCGATTGAAAGTCAAATAATGGCTGTAATTTAGAGGACATAAATGACTCTACTTGAGCTCCACACCTGGGTCAAAAACCTACTTGCTGTATTGATTTCTACTCGTGCTACCTTTTGGTCAAGTGGTTGTCTCTTGTGCAGAACCTCCGTACATTCCATCAGTGACCAAACCTCCAAATTGACAGATGTTCTGGCTATGCCACCACACCTCTAGTCAGGAACGCGTGTGCACTGATGTAGAGACGTCGCTACTCGACGTATGAGAATTGCTCCCCAAAGCTGTTCTGTTCGGCTAACCGTGTCGAGCGTTCCTTCTCATTAAAAACGTATCGCCTCCCACGTGGGAGGCCGAAACGCCGAATGATGCCTCCAACGACGTGTGGGCGGCGAAACGCCGCGCGGGAACACTCAACACGGCCAGCGTGAACGAAGCGCCATGCGGAGCAGTTCTCATCATCTCACGAACATCGCTGACGTTCGTTCCACAGCGCTGCGTCAGAGCTCTGTTGCTGGAAACCGCTTAACGCAGGCGCTGCATTGGCAAGAGGCTCGATCAGACCCTGGCCATCGCGATGCCCACCTCCGTGGTTAAATTTGCTGAACAACAATAGCTGCGTGCGTGCCATCAGTAGCTAAACCTGCCTTTTTCTGCTAAGCCATCGCAAAATCATATAAACCCTCCATACATTGATATTAGATGCACTGTAGGGCTATCCCGACAGAACAATCTCCCATCGGGCTCACGCGGCTATCAAGTAAATAATGCGGCCGACAGTCAGCTCATCTTCTATATCTCTCATCTCATCTCATTATCTGAAACCGCTTAATCCTATATAGGGTCACGGTGAAGCCGGAGCCTATCCCGGAAACATAGGGCGTAAGGCAGGAATACACCCGACGACGGGACGCCGGTCCATCGCCGGGCATTGCGGGACAATTTTAGTCTGCGAGCCAATCAACCTATCCAGGAGCATGCTTTTGGACTGTGGGAGGAAACCGGAGTACCCGGCGAAAACCCACGCGGACACGGGGAGAGCATGCAAACTCCACACAGAAAGGCACCGGAGCCGAGAGACTCGAACCCGGGACCTTCTTGCTGTGAGGCGTCAGCGCTAACCACTGGGCCACCGCGCCGCCCCCTCGGAGTTTATTTATTTTTATTGAGCTGAGCTGCGCGGCGGCGGCGGCTGCGCTATTCTCCACGACCAACGCGGGGCATGGTGGTCGTGAAGAAGTGTGCAGATCTCCTTCCCCTCATCCGGGGATGAGTCATCGACGAGGAGTTGCCGCTTCGTTTGCGCCTCGTGTCACGCCGGCTGCCCCCCCCCCACGCTTGACGCGGGAGATCCAGTTACAAATACAAAGATCCCCCGCGTAGACTCAACATAGTGTAGGGTCAAGTGCCCTTAGCGAGTGGCACCTGTAAAGATCGACACTGCACCACGAGGGTGTGAGTGATCAGCAGCTAGCCCGGCCAACATTGTCTCTCGAGTGGCAATGTTTGCACACTGTATTAGGTACTCATTTGAGGCTGAGTCAACCTAGCGGATGGGCAGGACCCGTTCGGAAAATCGTGACTGGTGTTGCTTGTGAATGGGAATCGAACTTGCTTCGCCAGGTTTGTAGCCCATCACGCCAACCGCTGAGCCACGGCTCCCCACAGCAGCAATACAGAGAGCAAACATCTATATTTCATAGTCTTTAAAGGCTTATTACCGTGCACGTTATTCATGTAACAAAATCACGCTTGTTGGAGCCATGGTGCTCTTGACGGAAACACTAGGTTTTTAATTCGCATTGTGAACCACTACCAACGCTGAAAACAGAGGAGGTGCGTTTGATGACCTGGAACGAGCGTTGCGCCCACCGGGAGTGGCAACGCGGCGATTACTGACCATCGGTCCCTTCCCAGCCTCTTGTGACGCTATTCTCGTGCCCGTTTAATGGACCGGCACCAGCGGTGCTAACGTAGCGCATGGTCGTGCCTGTCGTGCGTGCGGGAGCGTCCTTTCTCGGGGCTGTGTGGGGAGACCTCCCGGTGCGCTGCACCCCCAGGCGCCCACCCCACCCCCCCCGCCGAGGTCCTATTGCTCGCCAGCGTTTCATACGCGCGCCCGTATTGAGCTCATCGCTCCGTAGGGCGCACAGCGACATTGAGGTCAGCGAATTATGGGCCAGTAGTGAGTGATTCAAGTTCAGATAATGTATGGATTATCTGGCTCGTCCTTTGAATATTTCAATTGATTGGGAGACCAGAGTGTCAGATCAATTCTTCCTTACGTGCAAACCAGGGGAAGGGTTCAGGGCTTTGAGAGAAACAAGCTGGCGAGCCAGTACACCGAGAGAGCCTCGTATTTGTTGGGCCGATTTCCAAGAGAACTATGCATTGCCAAACACATTTGCGCTTGCGTAGAGGCATGCACGATGGGTGCGTGCGATCAAAGCCATGCGCACGCATTTGAAGACGTTGCACCCATTGAAAGGTCACAGAGGTTAACATTGACATCTATCCCTCTACAGTTTTAGAAAAAAAAACGTGCTTTAAAGGCGTTAGCTTCAAAATCTACGCCGCGATTTTAGCAAACTGGCGGATAAGATTGAGAGCAATTTGCAGGTGCGAACATCTGCTTCACGAGTGCAGAATTAAATACGAAGCAGAGCAGGGCGATCCTGTCTGTGTGCGTGAACAGAAGCCGGATTGACGGTAGCAACAAAACGACTGCGGCACAAGGACTCGTGTTGGTCAACGCCGTGGTTACGCGGCGCTCCGGTGATCTCGCCTCGACACGTGGCCCCGCGATCGGGGCGCTCGTTGAGACCAGGCCCCGCGCTGAGCCGTGCGAGGCGGCGTTAAAGGGAGCGGAAGTGAAACTGCAGTGCAGCTCCTAGCGCTGTGTCCCAGCGTGGATTATAACCTCATCTCATCTCATTATCTGAAACCGCTTAATCCTATATAGGGTCACGGTGAAGCCGGAGCCTATCCCGGAAACACAGGGCGCAAGGCAGGAATACACCCGACGACGGGACGCCGGTCCATCGCCGGGCATTGCGGGACAATTTTAGTCTGCGAGCCAATCAACCTATCCAGGAGCATGCTTTTGGACTGTGGGAGGAAACCGGAGTACCCGGCGAAAACCCACGCGGACACGGGGAGAGCATTATAACCAGCACGGAAAAAAAGAACCCACAATGACGATGTTTTTTGGAACAACTTCATCAGGGTGTCGAAGCAGTGGTAACTTGCGCTCGTCACAGAAAGAAATCCTGCCAAAGGTGGCTCGATTCGCACCTCGGACACCTTTCTGTTTGGCGTTTATGCGTTATTCCCCTCTATTCTCTGTGCGTGTCCTCCGGGTTCTCCGGTTTCATGCCGCAACTTAAAAAAAAAACCTGCTCATTCACAAACTGGCCGATAACAATAATTGTGTTTACAGAGCGCCTCAAGATCATAATATATAGGACAAAGTGTATGGGAAATGTAGGTACCAGTAAGCTGCCTCTCTGCTGTTTCCTTGTGCCTCAGAATCGTTCGGTCTTCTTCAAATACCTTTTGCGCTGAACAAGTATGCGTGCGTTATTAGTTGTATTAATCATCATTATTGTCGGGCAGTGCGGTGGCACAATCGTTAGCGCTGTCGCCTCACAGCAAGAAGGTCCCGGGTTCGAATCTCTCGGCTCGGGTGCCTTTCTGTGTGGAGTTTGCATGCTCTCCCCGTGTCCGCGTGGGTTTTCGCCGGGTACTCCGGTTTCCTCCCACAGTCCAAAAGCATGCTGCTGCATAGGTTGATTGGCTCGCAGGCTAAATTGCCCCGCAGTGCCCGGCGATGGACTGGCGTCCCATCGTCGGTATATCCTTGCCTTGCGCCCTGTGTCTGCCGGGATAGGCTCCGGCTTCACCGTGACCCTGCATAGGACTAAGCGGTTTCAGACAATGAGATGAGATGAATTTACACTCAACCTGTGCCCTCTCTCCCCACCCCCACCCCCCCGGGCTGGGAAGAGTGTTTTGACAAATGTGATTCGGCTCATTTTGGAACGCGCCGCGGAGTTTAACGTCAAGGCTTGGGAAAGCCATTGGCCATTGCGGTTATACCGGCGTGGACACGCAGCAACACCGGGCACTGAGCAGACGGGATCTCCTAATCCCCTATCCAATAAAAACACTCGACCATCGCTAATGTGAGTGCCGAACGGCATTCTTACCCGTAGCGGATGGATTTTGACTGCGTTTTTTTTTTAATGTTGCTGCATAGGTTTAAAAAAAAAACCCATTGGACACATCATATAGACTGCACGCATTCCAAAACAAAGGTCTGTACAACTGTATTTAACCAGGCGGTTGTTTAGATTCATAATCTAGCTCGCAAGACAGACACGGAGTTGCAGGCTACGCTGAAAGAAGTGGGATTATTGCTTCGAGAGTGCCGTCCACTTACTGCTTGCTCCCACGAGCAGCTTCACTCGGCGCCCTGCGTGGCGCTTTACAAGGCGCGCGTCGCGGCAAAGCGGCATGAATCGGTTCACAGATGTTTGCCCAACTGTCCCACTCGAATGCAATTCAAATATCCCGGCCGCACATCTCCACAGAGCGGCATGGCCAGGCTTCCCCTGGCCGCTCGGCCTCTTATTCGTTCATCTGTGGGCACGGGCTCCTAATAATAATACGCACTCGGCACGGTGGCCCAGTGGGTAGCGCTGTCGCCTCGCAGCAAGAAGGTTCCGGGTTCGAATCTCGGCTCGGGTGCTTTTCTGTGTGGAGTTTGCATGTTCTCCCCGTGTCCACGTGGGTTTTCACCGGATTCTCCGCTTTTCTCACACAGTCCAAAAAACATATTGCCGCATAGGTTGATTGGCTCGCAGACTCAAGTGCCTGGTGATGGACTGGCGTCCTATCGTGGGTATATCCCTGCCTTGCGCGCCCTATGTCTGCCGGGATAGGCTCCGGCTCACCACGACCCTGTCAAGGACTAAGCGGTTTCTGACGATGAGATGATGAGACGAGACTGTTTATAACGCTCACGTGACCCTGTACAGAATTAAGCAGATCTTGATAGCGATGTACATATTCGCTCCATTTTGAAGGTATTCAATCGAAGAAAGAATCACTTCGAGGCACGAGGAAACTACGGGGGGAGGGGGGTAGTCAGGCACGCAGTCAGCTGGTGCCAACCTGCCAGACACTGCATCATGATGTTATTGACCAGTTGATTAATGAGTTTATTTAGTTTTTTTGTGGGAGGAAACCGAAGAACCCGGAGGAAATCCGCACAGAACCGCCTCGAGAAGGCCCTTCTCTCTATGAGGCGCGGATGTTACCGTCAAACAGACATTTTAATGACCTGAACATAGCAACAAAAACACGTAAATTCACTGGTATATGGTGTGCGAACCCTTTGGCCGTATTTTGTAATGCTTCGCAACTTTCTGTCACTCCACTGCTGGGTGAGGGCGTCGCCGCGCCGTGCCTATCGTCGGGAACTGTTTAACCATACTTCACCGGGCCGGTCACTGTGGGCTAGTGGGGGATCGTGCCTCAGACTGGTTTGCTTACCACCCTGGGTGATACTTAAGCAATCCACCTATGATAGCGCGGGCTGTTCACATGTACCTCACATGTTGAGCTGTGCGTTTGCATGACCGATGCGTGTGTGTAGGAACGTGAGCTCCTACAGTTCCTGCTTGTGTCAGACTGATTTCACACGCACAGGATGAAGAATAGGGCGGCACGGTGGCCTAGTGGGTAGCGCTGTCGCCTCCTCACAGCAAGAAGGTCCCGGGTTCGAATCTCGGCTCGGGTGCCTTTCTGTGTGGAGTTTGCATGCTCTCTCCCCGTGTCCGCGTGGGTTTTCACCCGGGCACTCCGTTTTCCTCCCATGGTCCAAAAAACACGCTGCCGCCTAGGCTAATTGGCTCGCAGACTAAATTGCCCTCAGTGCCCGGTGATGGACTGACGTGCCATCGTGGGTATATTCCTGCCTTGCGCCCTGTTTCTGCCAGGATAGGCTTCGGCTTACACCTGCACAGGACTAAGAGGTTTCTGACAATGAGATGAGATGAGGATGAAGAATAATATAATGACGGAAAGCTGGATCGGTGTAATTTTAGCAATGGGAATATACCCGAGACATTAATAAGGCTGGTGAATGTAAAGGTTTATTGAATAACCCATGTATTGCTCAAATTTTTGGTTCAGGAATTAAACATGTCACTGGAATTTGAAGAAAAAAAATTCCGGTAAATTATTGAACAGGTGAATCGATTGATATCCCACAGAGTGAAGTGCCTAATTAATCGCACACTTAAAGAGCGTCTACCTGCGATTGAATAAAGAGCCCTGATAAATAACGTTATGCTGAACGGAGCCCATCAATTAAATATTGAATCCACTAATATTCCCCTTACTGAGCAGATAAAACGCTACCTTCAAATAGAATATCACAGGAGCAAGCTGCCCGATACCACTGTATGATTTCTAATGCGCAATACTACTGTACTGAGATGGTGTGCTGACCCTGGCAGCCATAGCTACCGTATACAGTGCCATTTACCAGGGCGGCTGAGCGTACGGAATGATTCTCACTGCCAAATTTCACTCATCCCTACTGTACACACGCAAACTGCATACTGCGACCGCACCTGGGAACGAGAATGACCCTTAAGAGGAGGAACGCTCGACGCAGCTAATTTGTCTGAGTCAACGTTGATTACCGAAAATATATTTTACTTAAATGCTGATTTTGGTGGTGAACAACTTTTTTTTTTAATATAATTCCATCTGTAACGCAGTCGTATATCGATAAATTCTTTATTATGTTTTTGCTCTGATTTATATTTGATTCTCTTTGTCTTGTACTGTTGTTTATTGTCTTATATCATTTTTGAGACCCTAAGTAGTCACCTTTTCATATGAGACTCTTCTCGTCCCGTGAATTCTCACCGGGTTAGTCGGTAAATAGTCTGATTTTGCATACACTGGAACGAACCATTGAGCTAAATAACTAATTTTAACAGTTGGTCAGCGGGAAGGGGTAAGTAAGTTAAAAGATCTCAGGGCACTGGAGGAAGTTTAGTCAGGATAATTAACCTAGGCAGCATGTGTTTCGATTGGAAAAAAAACCAGCGCACTTGGTGAAAACCCACGCGAATGCATGGAGAACTTGTAAACCCCACACAGAAAGGCACCCAAACTGAAATTCGAACCCAGGCCTTTCTTGTTCTGAGGTGGCAACGCTTCTCACTGCTCCACAGTGCCCCCCGACTCACTTTGCCACCGTGCCACCATTAATCAACAAACAGACACTGTAAATAACGTTTCCACGATTTGCTCCATAGGTCCCCACAGTTGCTTCCACTGACGTCGTTAAAACGAGAGCTCAGCCTTTCGCACCTCGAGGCCCACTTGGCCCACTCGGGTCTGATCTCCACGAACCTACTAGGTGGCACTCGTGGCTCGCCGATTGGGAATGGCGGGTTTTCACGCAGGCTTGAACGCAGCCCGTTACGGTGCCGTCGCGGCGCCGCGATTTACGGCGGACACCGCGGACACCATCGCCGTCACCGTGACGTGACGGACGCGCGCTGCCTTGCGCTGCCTTGCAGGCGACGGGCTGGACAACGGCATGCTGTCCGGGGACGACGACGACCTGGACAAGGAGCGCAAGCAGCAGAAGAAGCGCGGCATTTTCCCTAAGGTGGCCACCAACATCATGCGCGCATGGCTCTTCCAGCACCTGACGGTACGCCCCGCGGCGCCCCCCGCGCGCCGCTCCGCCTGACCGCGCCCTGCCGCGGCGGCACCGCCGCTCGCGTCTGCCGGCGACGCGCCGATTCTCTAATTCGCGTCACGTCGACCGACGGATCGTTGCACGCAGCAATCCGGTCGAACCTGCGTTCGAAGAGACCGTCCTTGGCCCGGGGCGAAGAGCATTGTCGCGCCCGTCCGGTTTTGGGAACGGTTCGCACGATTCCTCATCGATCGAAATCCTCTCCCGGGTTCAAGGTGCGCGCCTCGAATCGCGCCTGCGAGAATTGATTGGTTACGGGGAGCTAACGGAGGAGTTTTTGTCAATGGGTGCAAAACGAAGACGAGTGTGACATGCTGAGAGAGGGCATCGCAACATCCCTACTCTCCTATTTAGACCCGCAGCTCTCCTATTAGGCCCATGGATTTTCGCGTTTAGAAAATGACACCATGCATTTGCGATGATGTTTACAGGTGCTTGCCGGTGTTGATGCCTGCTCACGTACGATTGCCGCGTGTGAGCGGTTGAGATTAAACGCAGGCAATCCTCTCACTTCATCGTCCACGAATGTATCGTCAAGCCATTGCCGTGAAGAGAAATCCATGAAACGCGATATTTCCACATTCATTCACTCATTATCAATACCCGCTTAATCCTGAACAGAGTCGCGGGGGGGGGGGGACAGAGCCTATCCCGGCTGACAAAGGGCGCAAGGCAGGGGAATACCCAGGATGTGACGCCGGTACATCACAGGGCATACTTTTCGAGGCAATTTACCCACCAGGCCAATTAACCTAGGCGGCAGCGTGTCTTTAGACAGTGGGAATAAACCGGAGTACCCGGCGAAACCCCACACTGGAACGGAGAGAGACAGAGAGAACACACAAACAGCCACACAGAAATGCACCCGAGCCGGGAATCGAACTTGGGCCCTTTTTTGCTGCGAGGCAGCAGCGCTACCCACTCGGTCACCACTCCGCCCAAAACACGGTATAAGCCACGCAATAATTGTAAGCCTTCACACATCAATATGCTAAATTACGCTTCATTATGATATACTTCAATTATGCAAATGTTATATTGTGGTCCATTGTTTGTGCCATTTCTTGTAGCTCATTGACTCGACGATGAATAGCACTTACGCGTCCTGTCTAAGATGATAATAATCCTCACAGTTACCGTGAGACTGTACAGAAAATCCCAAAGATACAGATTACCACGGCTTAGTCTAAAGCAGTCGACAGTTAGAGCTAATCCTTTAAATGCACAAGCTTACAGGAGGATTGACATTTGTATTGTTTTGTTGTTGGAGCAACCTGTCCTATAGCTAATTGAAGTTGTTGGGGCCATGCCATGCATAGATTACGAGTGTTTATGCTACAGGACGCTCCTTGCTCCGTAATGGAAACGTATAAACATTCGAGGAGGCTCCGTGATGCGCGCCGCATTGATCACTGAAGAGCGTGCGCGCGCGTTTGTGTTTCTAAATTGAGATAATGTTGCGCGCCCGTGTCTCACTCACGTTGGGCTCCTTTCTCCGAAAGCAGAACCGTCGACGGTCTGGCATTTGAACACAGAGCTCCGACGTGAAGTGAAATTCAGATTCTCGAATGTCATCCGTTCCATGGCCTCGGCCCATTTGCCGTTCGTGCCATCAGAAAACCATTGCTGTTTACCCACAGTTCAGTGGCGAGGCCTTATGAAGCACGGAGACAGAACGCACAGCCAGTTGCGGGTGAGCGGGGAGACGGTGGCGATGACTACGATAGCCGCTCGAAGGACATCACAGCGCATAATCTCATCTCTCGTCTCATTATCTGAAACCGCTTAATCCTATATAGGGTCACGGTGAGCCGGAGCCTATCCTGGAAACACAGGGCGTAAGGCAGGAATACACCCGACGACGGGACGCCAGTCCATCGCTGGGCATTGCGGGACAATTTTAGTCTGCGAGCCAATCAACCTATCCAGGAGCATGGTTTTGGACTGTGGGAGGAAACCGGAGTACCCGGCGAAAACCCACGCGGACACGGGGAGAGCATGCAAACTCCACACGGAAAGGCACCCGAGCCGAGAGATTCGAACCCGGGACCTTCTTGCTGTGAGGCGACAGCGCTAACCACTGGGCCACTGCACAGCGCATCACGCCTCTGTGATATCCTGACGCCAAAGTCGAGTCGCGTTACAACGGTGGTATCGAGCCACTCGATCGCAATCAGCTGCTCGATTCCAGAGTCGTGAACAGTCGATCTTAACGTCGCCGCTGTGGCCGCACGTGTGATGATGAGTCACGCGTTTAGTCACGCCACCGTGCAGTGTGGAGGTGTATTAAAGAGGAAATCGATACGGTAGCCGATGCTGGAATTGGAGCCAGAAACCGAGAATAGGTGAGTCTCATGCGTAGCTTACTTTTTTTTTGGGGGGGGTGGGTTTATAAATTTTAAGGATAGATATTGTCTTGCATTTAGATTTCAAAGGTGATGTTGTGTTGGAGACCACTCTCTTACAGCATTATGTGTACAATGTTTGCTCAATGCTTGAATGCTCACAGTCGTGCACTTGGGACCCATTTGGTGAAAATTTAAACCTCAAGAACCGAACCCACCGACCGCAAGGAAACACGTGCACAGGGCGATGAGCACACGGCTTCAGACTCTCGCCTGGGAAACTGTGCTTTGAGTGGCACGAATTGATTAGAAATCGGAGGCGAGGTGCTTCTAAAGTGATTTTACACAGCGAAATTCTTCATAAATACGCATGCAGACGAGATTAGGGTGGCATGGTGACATAGTTCCTCGGGTGAAAAGTGCTCTATAAATACAATTATTATAATTATTATTGTAGTGTAATGACCGAAAGGACAGTAATGACCGAAAGGACAAG
>JAZEWT010000010.1:4714874-4725719 GCA_036362905.1 Mordacia mordax | reverse complement strand
GCCTCGCTTGACAGATACATGTTCGTTATTACGGCAGAAAGTACCCGGCGAGTTCGCAAACTCCAGATGCGGGGTTCTTGTGACACAACAAGCGTTAGAACTGACCAACGCAGCAACGGATTAAATCACAAGGTAACTAAAGCAATTCACGGCACCAACGCAATTCCCTATACCACTTATAGCACGTGGCCCATATTTGCGCTTCGAAAGCGCCTCTCACCCGAGGGTCACAAAGCGCTGCACAGAGCTGTGGAGAGAACGGCACGCCAACCACAACGACAAAGAACGGAAAATCAGCAGCAATAAAAAAAATTAGGGAGGGATTAATATACATATCGCTGCAGAACAACATGCACATTATGATCTGAACTTTGTGGTGTCGCAGGAATCCCACACCCAGAGCTTGCAAGCTCACTGGGTATATTCTACTATAATAATAAATATCTGCCTGATTGAAGTAAAGATTGCATCTGGGTCCATTCAATAGATACCACCTTGATCGTTTGAAGGGCAAAATAGCTGAACTTGTGAGTGCGCGCGTGGGTGTTGGTCCTCTGTCGGTCTTTCACCTATGGATATCGTCACACCTGTGTCTCGCTGTGTGCACCCGCAGGTAATTCAGCCTCCACTGCCTTGTGTTGTGAACCAGCGTACCCTGCCGCTGCTCCATATCCGCTTCTCTCCGCGTCCCTGCCGCCCTCCGACGCCGCTCCCGCGCCACGCGCGACCATTCCCAGCGCGCACACGCGCCCCCTCGCAGCGCGACGGCCGACATCTCTCGCACCCCCGTCATCGCCGCCGCCGCCGTCGTCGTTTCCCAAGCGGCCATCCGAATCGTCCGTGCGCCCCCGCCGACGCGGCGCGACCATCTCGAAGACGGCTGCGGGATTAACGAAGAAGCCGCACTGCGATGCGTGCAGCGCCCTGGGGCGCGGCTCGCGATCGGACCTTCGCGGCCACGAGCCCGCGCGTCGCGCTCCATCGCAATTCCACGCTGCTGCTTTGAGCAAAACGAAATTAAGTACGGTTGTGCGCGGACCTCAAGAGCGCACGGCAACTGTCGACCAACAATTGTATTTGCTCTTGCCCCTTGGACAGTTTCAAGCGAAGCGGACAAAAGTTTTCGTCCCCGATGGGTTTTTGTTATTATTTTTGTTAAAGCAGCAGCCGAGCGTGACTTTTGAATGAGAAGGCGGCGCTTTTAACGGACGACATTGCGGCTCTCGGTAAAGAGGACGGAAGTCGCGCTCGAGGAAACGTGGACCAGCTGACTGCGTGGGCACACGCGGTGGGTGAGGGAGGGGGCCCACTTCGGACCCACGCCCGGGGGGTGTGGGGAAGGGGGCGGCAGTGACTCCTGAGACCCCCGTTCGGTCGCCGCCAAAAAGCGCGTGGACTCCCTCGCTTTTCTTGGAGATTATTTAAAACGAATGACTCGCGGAGGTCAATCGCGTAAAACGTTCAATGTTAAACGCTGTCGTGCCGTCGTGCGCCGACGGTGAAGGAACTAATTTATATATTCCCCGCGACGCCCCTACATCGCTTCATCCCTGGTTCCACACTGTGTGTGTCGTGCGTCCCGCGCTTCCGTGCGAGCAAGGAACCCCCCCTCGCACTCGGGGCCGTTCTCCATTGCTCCCCAAACGGTGCGCCCCTGTGCCACTTTATTCCAGCCGCCCCAACCGTTCATGGGTCGTCGCAGCACGGCTCGACTCCGAGACGCGGTTGACTTTGCGCCAGGGCCCGCTTGCGCAACGTTGCTCCAAACCGGATGCGTTTTGTCTCCCGAGCCTCGCTTTGTGTGTTGTTTTTTTTTTGCCGCTCATCGTTACACCTCTGTTTGCGATGTCTTTCACAATCGTATCCTCACTGCTTTGAGACGAAGCGGAGGAGGGAAGCGTCCTTCAAAACCGTAGGTTGCGCAGGCATAATTCTTCGCGATTGCTATAGCGTTTATAAATGTATTGTATATATTAGGAAAGGTTAAGTAAACTGATGGCCAACGTAACGTTTGTGTAGGCCATAAGAACGGTGTCGAAACATTATCTCATATATATGTTGAACTCTCTGGCTTTAACGTTACGTCTCCCAGTGTTTAACCCGAAAAGAGAGGTAAGCATAATCCACTCATTTGTTGGACTCCAGAGTGGCTGTGAAACACATGACCTTGAATTGTTTCAGCCCATTGAGAACTTGCTGAGAATTCCCATCGTGCATTCCTTTCAGCTGTTACGAACGCACCATTATTGGTCACCGTGATTTTAAACTTCTCAAATACCGCTCAACTTTAAGCAGTTTTGCTATCTAATGGTGAGCAGGGTCACTTAATGACGGAATCCATGAGAGCTCAGCTGGCAGCACAGTGGCACCTTCACGCGAGCAGGGTCCCAGGTCCCAGATCTATCGCAGGACCCAGAAACTCGTTTCTCCTGATCTATACCAGGCGGAGCTGCTACTCACGCTGCACTCAATGACACTTTGCAATGGGACCATCACCTGACTAAGGCCGGAAAGATAGTCTGGGTAAAATGAACATTTCATGATGCAAGTTTTCACTGCTCCATGTCTGAAACTTGCTCTCCATAGCTGTTCTTTTTGGATGGACTCGACATGGCTATCCCGAAAGAACACCTATGGAGGGAAATTCTCACCCAACATATAACAGGGTTGTTTGTGCATTGCAATAGCATTCTGCCATCAACTCACTATCGAGCACAGGCTTTTTTTGTTGTTGTAAATTTCTGGTCAAAACCTAACTCGTCTTCACAAACCACGGGCCAGTTGATTTGTTATCCTGTCACCAACCATTCACTGCTCAAGTGAAAGCCGTGACGGTTGCGCCACGCATTCCAATACCCGTGGCTGGGTTTTCAACGACGACCACTGCTGACTCTCCGTCGAGTGGCACTCATTATCGACGACAGCCCGAGTTGTACCGGTAACTCGGATTTGAACTGGACACATTTCAATCACAAGCGAGTCACTTGAATCGCATCGCTAACAGACGTGGGCAGGACTGTGAGTTTTAACGACGTGCGCTTAAACCATTATTCGATCCGTGTCAAAATTCACACAAAACTCCAATGTCCTTCGAATGGCAAAACGCAAGCACGCGTTTCACACGTTTGGCAAATCGGTGGCAATCGCTTCTCCGAGGCACAATGTATAGATTGACCTTTTACGTGGGAAGCATAATCGGATTTTAAAGCTCGGCGCTGTGGCCTACTCTTGAGAGTGACGTCACGGGGTCGTCATGTGTCTCGATGTGTCACTTTGCAGCGGTCGCTGCACTCGGCCACTTTCCTGCAGCGCTTGCTGGGCATCAGCAGGAAGAGCCACTGGCCTCTGCGATCGCGGGAGCTGCTCGCCAGGCCGTTTCCGTTCATTCGCTACGTACGCCCTTCTCTGCGAAACGCTCACGCTGCTGGAGTGCGGCGAGACGGCGCATCTTGTCTGTGTGTGTTTCAGCAGTGCGGTTGGGGGAATTGTAAATAGGTGTAATTGTTCAATTTAATTTACCCGATATCGGTGCGTCTCGAGTAACGTGGTGTCTCTGTATTTTTCACATCCATTCCCCCCAAGCGACAACACGTGTACAGTGTGCATGCACTACACCGTAGGGACGTCGCCACCGCGTGACCTGTACCCTGCCGCCCCGCCGGCACTGCCGCAGGCTCAACGCTACACAACCATCATCGTCTCCACCATCGATGCACCCGTGATCATCCGCAGGGTATCTCATAGGACCGGAGCCTGTTTCGACGGGCACAGCGCGCAAGGCAGGTCTGTGCCCAGGACTGGACGCCAGTCCGCCGCAGGGCATCTGGGGCAATGTAGTCAGCAGGCCAATAAACGTAGGAAGCGTGTTTGGACGGTGGGAGGAAACCTGAGCACCCGACGCACAGGGTGAACGGGCAAACGCCACACAGACATCGGGACCTTTCTGGCTGTGAGGTAGCAGCGCTACTCCGCCCATCAGCAAATAATAATGTTGTATTTATACGGAAGCTCACTGCCGCAGTAACTCGAATCACATCATTTCTACCAACATTTGAGACTCAGCGGGCTCGAGGGGGCGTTAACACCTTCCTTGTCTACCTGGATCTCTGACGAGACGCGGACATGCGCGCACTGCTATAGGTACTCAGTGAAGGCCGAGGACCCATGGCTTGTTGAGATACCACTTGGCAGTCGATCTTTATTGAAGCTGGAAGGAGCCGTTGAGCTATGTAGCTATTTTTAACGTCCAGTGGGGAGGGATAAGCAAGTCGGAACATCTGACTGCAACGGGGGAAATTTAGTCAGGACAATAAATATAGACAGCATGTCTGGACCGTGGGAAGAAACGGGAGTACCCAGTGAAAATACGTCGCCAGGATCATAGCAATGTGTGCTACATATCTCTGGGTGCAACTTGTGCCAGTATACCGATGATATAAAAACAGAAAGGATTTACCGGGACAGCCGCGTCGATTGCTTCCTCTCTCCACCTCGCGACGTTTCGCCTCACAAGTCAGAGGCATCGTCAGGCGCAGTGTGAGGAAGCCTGAGGACGCCTCTAACGTGTGTGGCGAAACGTCTCGAGGTGGAGAGAGGAAGCGATCGACGCGGCTGTCTCGAGAGAGCAGCTTTTCGAAGCAATCGTCATGCATCGAGCCGTGAAAACCTACATCATTACAGAGAGGGTTTACCTTATCTGGCAACCATACAAGTGTTAAGATCTTCAAACGGAAGGCGACTACTTTCATAAGGTGTCAAGTTTTGCAACAATAAAAAAAACCACACGCGCTTGTGGCTCTTGTGTTACTGCCAGAGTGGGCAAAACCTCTCTGTACGTGAACGTGTGCTACGGTTGACTGTACCATCCAAAACAAACGAATGGGGCGCGCACACACAACACGGCAAGACGCGGCGGCTCAACCTCGACACCTGAGGATGTACATGGGAAGTCAACGAAAATCAAAAATGGATCTTGTGTTGATGGTTGGAGATCTGCGTGAATTCTGATGAGAATATCGTGAAACGCCCGTACTCGGGTAGTGCTTGTAATGCGTTCACACGTTGGTGTGCGTGTGGCTGAGATTATGGTTCAGTGACAGGTGAATGCTAAGGCCCATTAAACAAAGGACTTCCTGCTGAACGTTCATATCAATAGATTTCCCAATGAACTCGAAATCCACCCCAGATTTTATTCATAAACGTGAAATGAGCATTGAGGAGGTGATCGTTTGTTCCTTACTGCCTAGAGGCGGTATCAGAAATTACACATTCCTATGGGTAGGACATATCTATCCATAGGACAAGCACTGTTGACTTCCCCACAAAGTGGTACTGATTTTATCTACTCTGTAGAGATGATGGGCTGAGTCAAGAGCGGTATTTGAGCTCATAGCCTTCCAATAGCGAGCCAGTCACTCTCGCACTGAGCCACTTCTATGAATCGCAGGTTTTTTTCTTTGAAATAATATATATGTTTTAAATCTTACATTTGCGTCACGATGTTTGAAAACAAACAATAAAGCATTACTCACTCTGCAGTCTGTCAGTGCGCTATCCTCCGTGTCTGCGGCGCCGTCGTGCAGTGAGTAGCGCTACCGCCTCACACCAGGAAGGGGCCGAGTTCGATTCTCGGCTCGGGTGCCTTTCTGGTGATAGCAAGGAACTTGGCCACGAAGGGGGGGCCCGGAGTTTGGGGACGGGGAGCCAAAGCGGCGAGAGCGCCGCGCTTTGACCGCGTGCATCGGCGCGCTCGTCAAGAGACGCGTGATGCCACCTTGCGCGCTCGGAGAATTAACAGCGCTGCAACCCCGCGCAGAACAGGAGGAGAACTCACAAATTTCGCAGTCACCCAAGGTGGGATTCGAACTGCCCCGGAAAGGATTTTCTCCGAAGCACGAATGTTATCGCTGTGTGTCACCGTGCCACCCTGCGCCACCCTGCGCCACCCTGCGCCACCCTGCGACTCTGCCAGCCTGCCGCTCTGCCACTCTGCCAGCCTGGTGGTTTTCCCTCACTCAAACACCACCATCCACGTGGGCGTGCGTCGAGAACTCAGCGCATTCCCGCAAGCGCCCCATTTTACATTGCGCCATTGTGCACGATTTGCTTTCTGTCTCTCTTGTTGTTTGTTTAAACCATCCTCGTGTGTTTGCGAAAAGAGAAACCACCCACCGTGAGCGGCACAGCAGGGCAACACTGAGACGTCATCATCGCCAACCCTGCCCCGCTGATGACATTACCCCGCGTGCCTTCTCACCATCAACACCTGGTGGAGGCCACGTGGAGGAACCGAATCGCTCAGTCGGTTGTTATCTAAGCTGGAAGGAACCGTTGAGTTTTGTCGCTCTTTTTAACAGTTGTCCAGCGAGGAGGAGGTGAGCAAGTTACAACATCAGCCAGAGACCGGCCACTTCTTCCCTCCCATCATGCGTTTAATAGCTGAGCGCGACCGTGGTTTTGGAAACCCGGTGGATAGCGCTGCTGTCCCGAGATAACAGCCGTTCTTTCGGGACAGCCGTGTTGAGTACACTCGACACGGCCGTCACGAAAGAACTGATTTGGAGAGCAATTCGTGGGCATCGAATCGTGACTAACCTCGATAACGAATAATGAATGATGCAATTTATAATGCACGTGCATATTGAACGCCTGCTCATGGACGAGACATGAAGCTTAGGCAGTCAGCCGGCGCCAACCCGCCAGACTCTGCGTCCAATTTATCGGCCAATTTATTAACGAGTGTTTTTTCAGTTGTGGAAGAAAACCGGAAAACCCGGAGGAAAGCCGTGCAGAACCAGGAGAGAACGCACAACCTCCACACACAGAGGCGCCCGAGGCTGGGTGAATAAATGTTTTTTTTTATGAGAGCAAAAACTGCAGATGTTACCGTTACAACATCGGTACGAGCGCAGCGGGTGACGCGATGGGGTGACGTCAGAATGACGCCTCGCGACCTTGCCCACGTCACACGCAATGGCAGCTGCATTGCTGGCAAAAGAACTCGGCCGCCCGCATATTGTTTTCATCTTGGTGCCCGTTAATGGATTCTACATTTTAAAATTACCTACAGTGGCTCATTTGTGACGGCGGCTAATTCCTCCCTGCAGGAGGTGGACAAGCCCGTAAATGAGGGAAATAGATGCGTTAATCTCATTGGATCAATAGCCAGAGACGTTCTTGCAAATTAATGCGGCCAGGAACCTGGTAATGAAACCCAATCTAACGTTTAGTTCCATTTTTCAAAATAGGTCTTCACATTAGTGAGGGTCAATGACTGTCGAATGAACAATTTAAAGATGCTTTTTTTCAGTGCAGTCCATACGAACTCCATTGATTTCATAATGTTTGGATAATTACGAAGAGACAATACTGGATTTACTCCGGGGTTTGGTGCCTAACAGATGAGTGTTATGCGCAGAATTATCGAGGTCAGGACTTCATTGGACAGAGGTTGTTGAGAATTGCTCTCCAAAGCTGTTGTTTTGCGATTGCCGTGTCAAGCGCTCCACCTCTCTCCTCCAGAGCTGTGTTTGTCTTTACTTTAGTCAATCAGGCCACAGTAAATTGAGGACACACACATTTTAAATGACTGTCACCGGCAATGTATAATCCACTGCTGGATGAAGGCCTCCCAAAGTCTACCGCCCATCCTTCACGATCCTGCGCTGTAATTACCCACATAGCAGTAGTAGTCCACAAACTGAGCTGATCGCTCTACACCCTCCGTGTGCGGCCTCTCACAGCAATAAGGGTTCGATTCCCAGGACGGGCGCCTTTCTGTGTGGACTTTGCGTGTTCTCTCCTAGTGTCCGCGTGGGTTTTCGTCCGGTACTTCGGTTTCCTCCCACAATCCAGAGACATGCTGCCTAGACTAATTAGCGTGAATAAAGCCCCGGTGCCCTGCGACGAACTGGCGTCCCAACACGGGTATTCCGCTGCCTTGCGCTCTGTGTCTCCCAGGATAGGCTCCGGCCCCCCACGAACCTCTACAGGTTTAAGCGGGTACTGATAATGAACGAATTCGCATTCTGAGTGAATTATCCTCGCGAGTGCGTTCCCTTACTTGACTGACACTCTATGACTTTTGAACTGTAATAATAGTTCTTTATAATGTCAGACGTTTGTCAATCTACTGCCGAATGAAGGCCATCATACTCTGCCGGTCACGGGAGCTGTGTGGCCTTCAGTCACCACGCCGATCATTGTGGATCAGTGAAGAGAGAGGACGGGCGGCGCGGTGGCCCAGTGGTTAGCGCTGTCGCCTCACAGCAAGAAGGTTCCGGGTTCGAATCTCTCGGCTCGGGTGCCTTTCTGTGTGGAGTTTGCATGCTCTCCCCGTGTCCGCGTGGGTTTTCGCCAGGCACTCCGGTTTCCTCCCACAGTTCAAAAAGCATGCTGCTACATAGGTTGATTGGCTCGCAGGCTAAATTGCCCCGCAGTGCCCGGCGATGGACTGGCGTCCCATCGTCCGTATATCCTTGCCTTGCGCCCTGTGTCTGCCGGGATAGGCTCCGGCTTCACCGTGACCCTGTATAGGACTAAGCGGTTTCAGACAATGAGATGAGATGAGAGAGAACACGCGCATCGTCGATTCACTTTGCACTCGCCACTGATGTTAGTCATAGCCAGGAATAGAACTTAGGTGAGCGGCTTCATAGTACAACGTGATAGCCATGGCGCGGCGGGATGGCTATGCAGCGGCAACATCCGTACCTCCTCACAGAAAGACAGTCCTTCCCGAGATGGTTCCATTCCCGTCTCGGGCACCTTTCTGTCTTGGAGATTATGTGTTCTCCACCTGTTCTGCGTGGGTTTCCTCCAGTTCTCTGGCTTCCTTCCATCAATTAACAAAAAAAAAACCTCATTAATTGACCGATAATATCACAACATGTACAGGATTTCCTATATAAATGCAGCCATAAGGAATACATTTATATAATAATTGCACTTCTAGAGGGCTTTTAACCCGGGGGTAACAAAGCACTCTGTAGGCAAATGTTTGCGCTGGCTGACCCCGTGGCTGTCTTCCTCCTCCTCGCCTCTCTGCGGTTTCCTGGCGCCTCTGAGTCTCCGTCGGGATCGGGGGAAAACGTTGGTGGAACATATTCCCCCAATCGCGACGCACGTGTGGGCGGCCGCAGACTGAGCGCGAGATCAAAGCATGCGGTGAGGATAATTGTTCCTCGCGATCGGCACTTCACGGGGATGTGTCTCGTGTCACAACTCTTCAGCGTATTCGCTGTGAAGATGTGGATATAGACATTAACGAAGCTCTTTAGCTTATAGGAACTGAAACTCCGTTTTTACTTCAAAGGAGGGCTTATTGCAAATTTGTAAATGTGACTTAAACAGTTATCGCAAGTCGATTTAAATTCAAGATGTTTTCAAATTAGATTAGCGCGTTTGGTGATATTATTTTCATAGTAATGTTCTTTTTTCTAAACTGCAGGTTAGATTCAAGCAAGTTTCACTGCTGATAAGACACTGAGCCGGAACCGCTTCACACTCTGCTTATCTTAAATCAATGCTGATACAATCGTGTTCGCCCCCCCCATCACCCGCCCCCCAAACCCCATGACCCCTCCCCCCTTCCCCCCCTCACTCATCACCTACCCCCTTCCCCTGTCGCTCCCGATTCACAATCACTCCCCCATCAATCTCAGTGCGCTCACCAATGACTTCACTAAATATTTTTGTTTTGCAGTTAACGTACATGTCTCACCATACTTTTGAGGCTTTTCATTGCCACATAAAGCACTCACCGCTGAATTAAGTTCTGCTGAGTAATCATATTTAGATATTTATTGGATTAAGGAAAACGTGTGAAAGTTTGAGGGATGCCCTGCAAACAGTGATGCGCGGTGCGCGAGTGGATTGTGTTGGGTCTCTGTAGACATAACAAGCAATGTACGGGCCTTTGAAGCCCAACAAATCTTCGAAATTAAAATTCTGAAAAGCTTATATTAAATACACATGACAACACGCATTCATATTCTATAGGAAGAGGCGCACTCTGTCCTACTGTGCAATACAGATGTTTACGACATGCCCCAGGCTAATCCTGAAAAAAAAACGTGGAATTGAGTCGACCTACAACCTGGTCTTCAAGCTGGCACCCTACAGGGTGGCACTGCCACACTGTTGTAATGCCCATGTGCATGGTGTTCAACCAAGCCACGCGTGCATACATAACACACACACACACACGAACTTAACAAATAGAAATCAGAGCTAATCATCACGAATACTCATTTTGTGTTTAAGCTGGAGGGAAGCGTTGAGCTGTGTAGCTTTTCGTAACAGTTGTCCAGCGGGTAGGTGTAAATGAGTTACAAAATCGCAGGGTACCGGGAGCAATTTAGTCAGGACAATTGACCTAGTCAGCATGTCTTTGGACTGTGGGAGGAAAACGGAGCATCCGGCGAACACCCACACGGACACTCGGAGGACATGCAAACTCAACAGAGAAAGGAACCCGAGCCGGGAATCGAACCTGGGGGTTCTACTGTGAGGCAGCAGCGCTACTCCCCGTGCCACCCACGCCCCTCACACTACTATTACGGTGATGGTGGTAGTGCTGGTGGTGGTCTAGGTGGTGGTGATGGTAGTAACACTACTTGTTTCAGACTTTGCGTGGAAAGCGCAGTCATTCAGCAGTGGATGGAGAATGGCTGCTGCTCGTGATCGGGAGAGAGAGAGAGCGCGCCTCTCGATGCCGCGTGTGCGCAGCCCCGCCGGGTCTGGCAGCGTCGCTCAGAACTCTCCCCCTCGAGGGGGGAACGGTGGGGTGGGGGGCACAGCTGCCGGTGTCAGTCGCTACCCCCCCCCACCCTCCCCCCCCGTCCC
>JAZEWT010000010.1:4692455-4706632 GCA_036362905.1 Mordacia mordax | reverse complement strand
CTCGCAGGCTAAATTGCCCCGCAGTGCCCGGCGATGGACTGGCGTCCTATCGTCGGTATATCCTTGCCTTGCGCCCTGTGTCTGCCGAGATAGGCTCTGGCTCTCCGCGACCCTGTACAGAATTAAGCGGTTCTGACAATGAGATGAGATTAGATATACATATGTACACTCTTGTACAGTCACTCAAAATTAAATAATATAGGTGCATACAGTTCAGAACGCATTGTACATATTCGTTCAATTTCGAGTGCTTTCATTCGAAGAGAGACTAACTCACAGACAAGAGGTATCCTACAGTCAAGCCACGCGGTCACCAAGCGCCAACCCGCCACATGTAGCGTCCTGTATGCTGTGATGTTATCGGCCAATTAATTTTCAAAAAAATCATCATTAAAAAATTCCACTGCGAGAAGACACCGGGGAACGTGGATGAAACACACGCGGAACAGGGGTCGAAGAAACTCAGCACGGAAAGGCGCCCGAGGCTGAATTCCAACCGCCTCGGGCAGGACTTTGTTTGAAGCGGAGATGTCACCACTCCGCGTGCCACTCGTGCGACAGTGATTTCCTTCACCTCCCCTGGAGATGCCACCGACGTGGGAGGCGACACGTGGCGACGGAGAGAGAGGGGCAGCGCTCGACACGGCTTGCTCGAAAGAGCAGCTTTGGAGAGCAATCGTCGTGCATCGAGCAGTGAGAAACCCACATCAGTGCTTTGTTCGTCTCGAACGAAAATTGCTTTAAAGTATTTTTAAAGAACGTAAGAATATTTAATTCATTTCATGGTCCAATGTTCTTTTGCACATCTGTTCATGGCGCTTTTGGAAGACAAGCTTCTGAGGCTTCTCTCGCTGTTGATCTGCGCCTGCTCAGGAACACTTATTCCTTCCTTCATTTGTATGATTATTTTTAACTCTTACTTTACGCCCTTCTCGCATTTATAGCCAAGATCTAACTTTAAATTGATCTACTCCTATGTCGTTGTTGGCATACCTTTTTCTCCACAGCTCTGAGCAGTGCTTTGTGACACTCGGGTGAAAGGCGCTCTGGAAGTGCAATTATTATTATTATTATTAATCACAACACGAACAAGAGAAGCATTGTTGCCCAAAGAGACTCTTATTGAAAATTGCAATAATAGATTATCTTGCATCGCCCTTTCAAGCGGACCCTGACAGTCGTCCATTGATCCGAGAATGCAGTAACTCTGTGAAGGTGACTCAACACATACATAGTGCCTACATATAAATAGGAGTCGCACACGACACACGCACAACACGCCTGAGGATGCCTCTAGCGCGTGAGGCGAAACGTCGCCAGGTGGAGAGAGGAAGCGATCGACGCGGCTGTCCCGAGAGAGCATCTTTTCGAAGCAATCATCGTGCATCGAGCCGTGAAAACCTACATCGTTATATCTTGTATTCTTGCACATTACGGTGGCAAACCATTTGGGAGGTGAATTCTCGTAGACTGATGTTGGTTTTCACGGCTCGGTGCTTGAGAATTGATTTTGAAAGGTGTTCTTTCGGGATCGCCGTGTCGAGCGCTCCCACTCTCGCCTTCGCAACGTCTCCAGTCAATGCCAGTGTCGACGTCTGCTCGCGGGTGAAGAGAGGTCTTCGGAACCGAGATTCTATGAGAGGTTTACTCTCCCTCCTCCTCCTCCTCCTCCGCTGAAGGAGCGCGGACAGCAATGGATCGCATGCCCACAATGCCAATCAATTGCATGCCCACGATGCCATTGGGACTAACGTTAACCGTTATCAATGCTCTCCGAGTGGGATCCGTGCAGCTCGCTTTGCGTGTGACCAGCGTATCTTAGTCCACACTGCATCGTGAGTCCGCCAGTTGCTGCGCGGCATCACATTCAAAATACTGCTCCTGACGCATCGCCCTCTCCACCGAGCTGCTCCCCTCTTACCTCTGCACTACTCTCTCTCGCTAGACCACTCCTCGGTCTCTCCACCGAGCTGCTCCCCTCTTACCTCTGCACTACTCTCTCTCTCGCTAGACCACTCCCCGCTCTCTCCACTCGGCAAGTTCTGATCGTCTGGTCGCACTACATTTCTGCTCGCTGCTTCACCGCGCTGGCCCCACCATGGTGAAATGACATCCCAGCAGAGATCAGGATCACAGACAGAGTCACTCACATCATGCCGGAATATGCTTCAAGTCACATCTCTCCAATCATCATTGTTATGCATTTTTCTCTTTCTGTGTTTATTTCATGCGTATTGTTGGTGCGTGTGATGCAAGTCGCTCCGGATAAGGGCGTCTAATTCATAATAATGACAGAGAGGTGAGCGGCGGCGGCGGGGGGGGAGCTGGGCGCTCGATAACCAGCAACGGGGCTTCGAGCTACGCAGAGCTTCACACGGATCGACAGCCGCTCCACCCGCACAGCCGCACGTGTTTGCCAACGGGTCCTGCGTGATATTTGTTCACAGAAGAGAAGGGAATAGAAAAATACATATATACACAAATATTCCCCAGCCGAGAGACGGGAGCCCAGCGTCCCTGTTTTGAGTCCCAGCGAGGAGCGCGCTTATAAAGATTAGATAATAAAACGTGGCATTTTTCCCGACGCCACGAGGGGAATTGTGCACAGCGGCTCAGAGTCGCGCTGTGGGGACTCCCAGCTGTCAATAAGTACTCTGTGCGGCTCGCGTTTTGAGCGGCGCGCGCCGTGAGTCGAGGGTGACGTGGCCCAGTGCCTGTGTTTGCCGATCTCGGCCGGGCAGATGGCGCGGCGTGATTAAAGAGCCACGGGTAATAATCGGGGTCCGCGGGGGGGCCCCCCTGGGGGGGGGGGGAGGCCGCGGAGTCCAGCGCTCACTGCGGAGGGCGGAGGCCGCTGCCGATGCGGGCCCACCGTGGACAAGGAGTCGGGAGGCCGATGATGTTCAGTTACAAGTGGAGTGAAATGTAAGGGCCACTGTGTGCGAGGTTGATTTGTTTTTATCGGTGCCGAGCCACGCGCGGTGGCGCATTGAGGAACTGTGAGTGAGAAACACCCGGGTTCGAGTCCCAACTCGGGTGCCTTTCTGTGTGGTGTTTGCGTGTTTCTCCCCCGTGTTCGAGTGGGTTTTCCCCGGATGCTCTGATTTCTTCCCACAGTCCAAAGACATGCTCGCTTGTCCTGGCCAAATTGACCACGGTACCTTGAGATGTTGTAACTTGCTTATCCCTCCCCGCTGGACAACTGTTCAAAAGAGCTACGCAGCTCATCTGTTTCTTCCAGCTTAAATACAACCTGACTGCATTATCATGGCTCGTAACCTCCGCGTCATGATCTACGGATGAGCACAAACTTCATGAATATTCCAGGCGACTGTAGTGGTCGCGGATGAATGGCTGCTGCGGATAACAGGGGTCCTGGATAACGGGCTTGCACGTGAGAGGTTCGCTGCACGGTGAGAGGGGACCAATGACCAGACGCAGAGGCGGACCTGTGCCCTGTGATTGCGCCACGCGTCCCCGCCGTGCCGCGCGCTGTGCGCTGGGATGGTGGCAGACCGAGCCATGGCCGCAACGCGGCTCGCATCCCAGTGGGAGGATGATGATGAGGATGATGAGGAGGATGATGATGATGATGATGATGCGGATGATGATGATGAGGATGATGATGATGATGAGAATACAGCACCGCGTCCCTGCACCGGTCGACGCGTAGTCGGTTTGTGTTTATGCTGGAGAGAATCGTTGAGCCATGCGGCTCTTGTTTACAGTTAGCCAGCAGAGATGGGTTAAGCAGGGAACCAGGAGGAAAGTTCGTCAGGACAATTAACCTAAGCAGCAGCATCTATTTGGACTGTGGGTGGACACTGGAGTACGCGGCATAAACCCACGCGGACATGGGGAGAGAACACGCCAACTCCACCGAGAAACGCACCCGAGCCTGGAATCGAACGCGGGTGTTTCTTGCTGTGAGACGGCAGCACAAACTCGCTGCGCACCCAATCAGATTGTCCGAGGCGAGACGATCCGACTGGACCTGCGGCCAAACAGATGCTGCACGCTGAGTAGGCGGAGCGGCCGGTGTTCTGCGCGCGCAACAACATTTTTAGTCTTAACTTACATTTGGGGATGTGTGTAATGGTTGGAATCTTTGAGCACAAAATTAAAGCATTTTCGATAAAGCTGGAGAGCTGCAATTTTGCACGCAGGCATAACTCGTATGACAACGTAATGTAGTGAAAAGGGGTTTTAAGACCCGTGACAAGACGATCCTGGGCCCGCCATAGAAATGATCCTTTCTCTGTTACGGATCATAGCGAGCGGGCGCTGCGGGTGGAGGGGCGCGCCGGGATGACGGGCGGCTCCAATTGGTGGGTCTCGGAGGCTCGATGGGCAAGCCGCCTGATTGGCCGTACAGCGAGCGATGAAGTTTAAATCACTAATAAATAAAATTTAGAATATAAAATGGGATAAAAATATTTTTTTAAATGACCCGCTTTTTACCGCACTCCAAAGTAGAAAATTGTGTTTTGAACAGATTATTGTAGTAAAAGACTACAATAATCTTTCCCTTTAATGAAAACCTTTAAATCATACTGATATTAAGTGATAACTGATAGTTGTTCCTTTTACAAAACATTAGAAAAACATGTATTTTTGACTAAAATAATTAAAATGTAAATCTCACTGTATTATCAGTCAATCGTAAGTCACATATTGTCAGTGTTTGCCCACCCGCTTTTAGTTTGTATCCCTAGAAAGATTGATTTTGTGTTCAAAACATGTATTTTCTACTTTGGAGTGCGGTAAAAGCAGATCATACATTTTTTTTTATTTTTGTATCTTATTTTATATTAATTTACCTGAAGACACCTGAGAAGGACGCATTGCTTATTTATTTATTTAGCGATTCTGGGCGCTGCGTCGAGGCTCGGGACGGCGGGCTATGAGACTGTACAGGCAGTGCCCTGCCACGGGGCATTAGTGATCTCACAGAGTCCTGCTGGGACAGCTCTTCCGCGTCAGCCGCTAGCGCAGCGGCCAGAGCAGCGGCTAGCGCAGATTGTCCGTGGGGCTACACGTGCCAGCACGCTGCCCGCAGGCCGGCTGTTCGCTGCACGCTGCGCGAGTTTGTCACAATAGTGAACTTTGGTCAAGACGCGAAATTCATGCCTCATATTTTAGGGCGAATTCTATAATTCTCGGCCAATCCTAAACAGTGCCCTCGCCTGTAAATGACTGACTGCATATAAAGCGTCATTTTTGCAGGATTTATGCCTTTTGAGTCACCATAGCCTGGCTCGGTCCAATTAAGCTAAAGACATAATTGTATGCAATGGTTTTTCTGTGCAAATCATTAGTGACCGGGCTGTGCCCATCAAGTCGCCACACATGAGCGCCTGGTTTAATCGCGTCAGCGGGAGGGCCTTTTTTAAAACAATAGAACTGCGTTGCCTCCCCTGAATATCTAACTCGTGTCCGGCTCGCAGTAGCCACGCTGCGACGAACAGAACTTCTCTCAACACTCGGACGCTTTAACGTAATCTCAAAACGAGTGCGTTGATGTAAACGTTCACTATCATTATTCCAGTCGAACGTACCCAGTGAGCTGGCAAGCTTGATATGTGAGATTCCTACGACGCAGCAAAGTCGGAAATGACTAACGTAACAAAATTGTAATTACAATATTATAATTACTCTCTCTTTCTGGATAGCCTTCACTTCGACTGTTCGTTCTCTCGCCTTCGCGACGTTTTGCCTCCCACGCTGGAGGCATCATCAGCCGTTCTGAATGGCTTAGCGGAAACGTGTGGCGTCATCAGCAGTGCACGAGTGGGTGCTTGTGCTGCCGAGAAGGGTCGTAAAGGTCGGCAACTCGATCGTATCGCTCACGCGCGTGCGACGTCTCATCTCATCTCATTATCTGAAACCGCTTAATCCTATATAGGGTCACGGTGAAGCCGGAGCCTATCCCGGAAACACAGGGCGCAAGGCAGGAATACACCCGACGACGGGGCGCCGGTCCATCGCCAGGCATTGCGGGACAATTTTAGTCTGCGAGCCAATCAACCTATCCAGGAGCATGCTTTTGGACTGTGGGAGGAAACCGGAGTACCCGGCGAAAACCCACGCGGACACGGGGAGAGCATGCAAACTCCACACAGAAAGGCACCGGAGCCGAGAGACTCGAACCCGGGACCTTCTTGCTGTGAGGCGTCAGCGCTAACCACTGCGCCACCGCGCCGCCCGCGTGCGACGTAGTTGATCGCAAATCCTTACATTCTTAGAACTACGCCAAATTGAGGATGGGTCAGCTTATATTTAAGCTGGAAGGAATCGTTAAGCTCTGTAATATTCCTGACAGTTGTCCAGTGGAGAGGGGTTAAGCAAGTTGCAATGTTTCATAGCACCGGGGGCAAACTTGTTGGGAAAATTCACCGAGGCAGCATGCATTTGGATTGTGGAAGGAAACCGGAGAACCTGGCAAACAACCCACACCAAAACAAGGGCATAAGATTCAAAAACCCCACTCAGCGAGACACCCGAGCTGGCAATTCACCCCAGGGCTTTTTGCTGCGAGAAGGCAGCGCTACTCACCACGCCACCGCCGTGCCACCCGACGGTACTGTGTGAGGCACCCACGCATTATGCCACCAAACCTGAGCAGGGGGCTATCGACCTACATGAGTGTTAACCCGGTAACGTTTTCAACCACTTCGCCGTTTTCATTTAATAACGAACATCAAGTTCAATCGACTGCTTGATGAAGACCTCCTCCAGCCAAAGCCGACTCTCATCAATCCAGCGATGTCAAAAACCACGTTGCTGCGCACTGCTTCTTCAGAAGAAGCACGTGAAACGAAACGTCGGACTTCACCCGGCTATGAATTTAATCCGCCTGAATATAAAAAATTCCTGAGATATTGTCACAGATCCCAGGCAGGGTTATTGCTTAATTTCAGCCATGTGGCTCTCTTAAATATCTCCGGGAATATCTTCTCTCGCCCAGTCTGCCTTCAACCCTCTCACTCAGTCTGTTCCTCGTCCTGCGTGGGTTTTTTCTCTCTCTCCTCCCATTGAGCAGATGGCAAATGTCCTTCACTTGGTTGCGCGTGTAAGGCAGTGCGTGCGGTGTGGAACCGCGCAGGCGCTGGCAGTCAGCGTTAAACCAGCGTTGAGCCAGCGAGGAGGAGCCAGCGCGGAGGAGCCAGCGCGGAGGAGCCAGCGAGTCGCCCGCGGCGTGTTCACCATTGTCTCTTGACGCACGTGTGCGAGAGGATGGCGCTGGCCCATTTTGAGACTCTTCGCCGAGCCGCACGGGGGGGGGGGTGTGGGTGGCACGGGATATGAGCGTAAGTCACCCTGCTGTCCCGTGCGCGCAGGCTCGCGTGCTGTGGCTCATCCTTGTTGACGCGCCGTTCTCTCCGCAGCTCTGTGCAGCGCTTTGTGACCCTCGGGTGAAAAGCGCTCGTGAAGCACTACGATTGTTTCGGCGAGAGGTCCGCGTGCCTGCCGCCGCAGCGTCGCTGCGCGCCGCGTGGATGGTCGGGTGCGCACAGCGATGCCGCGAGGCATCGCCCGCACCCACCATCTGCTGCCGAAGCTCGTGTTAAAGAACCCGTGACATCGTTTGCAAGAGGAGGCCATGTGTTCGCGTCGCCAAGTCGCAAAGTGGCAATGTGCGGTCACCGAGATTAAAATTCTGCATCACATCTCGGTGTGAATGGCGTTGCGCCGTTCAATATGTTGTGAAATGAACACGTGGTGCGATACGAACAGTACGGTACACTGTAATCATTAACATCAATGTGTTACCCCCGAGAGTGTGCAGATCGCTTGCTGATCCAGTTGTCACCTTGACAAAGTAACCGTGAGGGCCTGCACTACATAAATAAAAGGAATAACTTTGGGGGATAGATATCTTTATATTCATGCTGTGATATTCAAAATGGGGCGGCGCGGTGGCCCAGTGGGTAGCGCTGTCGCCTCACAGCAAGAAGGCCCCGTGTTCGAATTTCGGCTCGGGTGCCTTTCTGTGTGGAGTTTGCGAGTTCTCTCCCCGTGTCCGCGTGGATTTTCGCCAGGCACTCTGGTTTCCTCCCACAGTCCAAAAACATGCTGCTGCATAGGTTAATTGGCTTGCAGACTAAATTGCCCGCAGTGCTCAGTGATGGACTGGCGTCCCATCGTGGGTATATCCCTGCCTTGCGCCCTGTGTCTGCCGGGATAGGCTCCGACTCACCGCTCCCTGTACAGGAGTCAGCGGTTTCTGACAATGAGATGAGATATTCAAAATGCGCAATGCAACTACAGAGAAGAATGAATCATTAGAATGTTTGGTATAATAATTTAGATAAATAAGTAAACAATTATTAGCAGTGTAAATAATTCACGAACATAAAGAAGTAAACAGTGTAACTCCTTCCTATCTTGTGCAGTATTTACGTGGAAGGCCACGTTTCGCCTACCGCGTTGAAGACATCATCAGGGGTTCTGCCTCCGTGGGAGGCGAACCGTCGCGAAGGAGAGAAGGGGAACACGCGACACGGCTCTCCCGAAAGAACAGCCACGGAGAGCGGCTCTCCGACATCAGCGCAGTCTGAATCGGTTGATGAAATGATGCGAGGTCACGCCGTCATAGCCGAGATGATTACACAACCTCTAGTTCGCTGGCCTCGTTCCAAGCCCGCCTACCCTACGTTCTGTCCAGACCGCTGCCATGCCATGCAGCCCAGACGTCATTTTCCCGAGCAGCTTCCTCCAGCTCTTCCAATGGAGCTTCCAAGGCGTTCCCAGCACAGCTGAGACATGTAATCTCTCCAACGGGTCCTGGGTCAGCCCCGGGGTCTCCTTCCAGTTGGCCGTTCCCGAAACACGTTCAGAGAGAGACATCCACCAGTAGGCGTCTCTATCAGATGCCCGAACCACCTCCACTGGCTCCTCTCAATGCGAAGCAAGAGCGATTCTACTTTGAGATCCTCCCCGATCACTGAGCTGATCACCCGATCTGTACCCCACGGAGGGATCGCATTTCAGCCGCCTGTATCCGGGACCTTACTCTTTCGCTCATGACCATAGGTGAGGGTTGGAACGAACACTGACCGGTAAACTGAAAGCTTTGCCTCCCGACTCAGCTGCTTCACCACGACGGTCCGGTACAACGCCCGCATTACTGCAGATGCTCTCCCCATCCGCCTGTCGATGTCACGCTCCCTTTAACCCTCGCTCTTGAACACAACACCGAGATACCTGAACTCCTCCATTTGGGTCAGCTGCTCACTGCCCACCCAGAGGGGGCGAGCCACCTTTTTTTCCTGGCGAGAACTCTAGCCCAGGTGCTGGCTCTCATCCACACCACCTCACACTCGACGGCAAACCATCGCAGTGCGTGCTGGAGATCACAGTCTGATGAAGCAAAGAGGACAGCATCATCTGCCAAAGGCAGATATTCCACGCTCATTCTCCTCAACTGAATACACTTCGGTCCTCGGTGACCCCTTAATATCCTCACTATGAAAATCAAGAACAGATTAGGAGACAAGCCGCAGCTTTTTTCCGGGAGTCGAACATCCACAGCAAACGAGCTGGACGTAACGCCAACGATGCTAACACAACTCTCACTCCGGTTATGCAAGGACCAGATGGCGCGTAGTAGCGACCCTGATTACACCGTACTCCCGCAGAACCTCCAACAGAACCTCTCGGGGCACGCAGTCATAAGCCTTTTTCAAGTCCACAAAACACACGGGTTTGGCAAATCCCCTTGACCCGTGAAGAAATTGTGAGAGTATAAAAAAAACTGGTTCGCGGTTCCACAGCCACAACGAAATCCCCATTGATCCTCCTGAGACCGAGGTTTGACAATCGATTGGATCTGCAGTTCCAGCATCCTCGCATAGCCTTTTACAGGTAGGCTGAGCAGTGTGCTCCCTCGGTAGTTAGAACCCACCCTCCGGTCCCCCTTTTTGAAAGTGAGAATCACCACCCCTGTCTGCCGATCTATTGACACTGTTCCTGACACCCACGCGACACTGAAAAAGCGAGTCAGCCATAACAGCCCCACAAGATCCAGGGCCTTCAACATTTCCAGGCGGATCTCGTCCACTGCTAGAGCTTTGTCACCGTGTAGCTTCTGGACTTCCTCAGTGACTTCCACCAAGGAGGTGGGCTCTTACTTCCGAGAACACTCTGGCCCTGCCTCCTCCTCCGTGAGTACGTCTGTGGGGTTTAGGAGTTCCTCAAAATGTTCCTTCCACCATCTGACAATCACCCCAGTCAAGGTCAGCAACTGCTCTCCATTGCTGATAACTGTCTTGATGGTGCCCTACTTTCCCCTCCTGAGCAGTGGGATTGTTTGCCAGAACCTCTTTGAAGCCTGCCGATAATTCTTCTCCACAGCCTCTCCGAACTCCTCCCACACCCGGGTTTTCACTTCTGCAGTCACTGCAGCTGCAGTACTTCTGGTCTACCGGTGTCTGTATTCCAAATCAGGGGTCCCCCGTGCCAACCAGGCCCGGAAGGACTCCTTTTTCAGCTTGACATCTTCCTTCAACACTGGTTCTTAAGTTGCCATTTGAACAGGCACCGACCACCTTCTGGCCACAGCTCCTAGCAGCCGCTTTAACTTCAGGCAGGCTCGTCCACCAGTTGTTCCCAGCAAACCCTAACCACACGTTTGGGCTTGCCAGGTCTGTCTGGCATCCTACGCCGCCATCTGACCCAGCTCACCACAAGGTGATGATCGGCAGACAGCTCTGCTAGTGTCTCAAAATATATGGCCTCAGATCCGATGAGACAACTACAAAGTTGATCATCGATCTTTGGCCCAATGTACTCTAGTACCAGATACGCTTATAAGTCTCAATGTGTTTGAAGATGGAGTTTGGTATGGACAGTCAATGACTAACACAGAAGTCCAATAACAGAAGACCGCTGGGTTTGAGATCAAGCAGGCCGTTACTCTCAATCTCACCCCTTCAGGTTTCTCCATCATTGTCCACATGGGCGTTGAAGTCTCCCAGTAGAACCGTGGACTACACAGGTGGAGTGTTTTCCAGCACAACATCCACTGTCTACTAGAAGGTAGTGTGCTCTGAACTGCTGTTTGGTGCGTGTGTAGACAACAGTCAGAGTCCTCCTCCCTGCTACCCGACGTCGAATTGAGGCAACCCTCTCATTCACCTGAACGAGCTCCATCCGAGTGACACCTAGCCTATGCTTTGTGAGTAGCCACAATCCCGCCCGGCGCCGTGCCCCTTTTCCCCTTCACTCTGGAGTAGGAGAGAGTCCAACCCCTATTAAGGAGTTTGGTTCCAGAGCCTACACTGTGCATAGAGGTGGGCCCAACTATGTCCAGTCCGGTACCTCTCAACCTCCTGCACAATCTCAGCTTCCTTACCCACAGAGAGGTGAAACAACGTTTGGCCTGTCCGTGAAACGCTGACCAGATTCCGAGTGCTGGAGAAAGTAACTTATTGTGGGCCCCATGATGCGTTTTATCATCTGTTTACACCGGAGTGCACCTACGCCCCGAGCCGCCCTAACTTCATAGTACAAATAGTCACCGGTGAAATAACTTTGTTGCTCTTGCAATGCACAGAGCGCACGTTGTTGAGCGTTCACAGTGTTCACGGACTGTCACCTTGCGCGCTGTTTGTGTTCCACAGCTGTTGTGGGTGAAGGTGTCGAGAAGGTGTTGATGTGTGGGGGTGTTTACGGTCGCTGCCGGAGCAATCGCCGGCGGGGAGCGGTCGTGTGGTGTTGGTTCGCGCGCCGCACTACTCACCCGGACAGCCAAGTTCGAATCCCGCTCACGACCAACAGCAGCGGCGAACTTTTGACCCGATCCGAGGTCTCCCCGAAGTCGCTTCATCCTCAAATGAGTACCGAGTGCGGTGCGTAATCCCCGCCACAGACGTTAGCGGACGGGTGTGGTGTTAACCACCCGCCCCCTCGTGTGCCGTGCTGGCCTTCAGAGACGCTCGCTGGACGAGAGACCTCGCTCTATCACGAGGAGCCTTGGGCATCAATGAACCGGCCTCGGCCTTCTCTCAGCGCAGTCAGGCGTTGTGGGATGAAGCCTGTGGTGGAACTGTTGATGTCTTGTTTTCACGGCTCGATGCCTGACGATTGCTTCCAAAAGCTGCTCTTTCAGGATAGCCGTGTCGATCGGCGTTGGGAGCAGTGCATGAAGGGAGTTGGAAGCAGTGCATGGCGGGAGTTGGAGCCAATTCGGAGGAGCGGAGGAGTGACGAGGGGGGAGGGGGAGGGGTGAGAGGGGAGGGAGGAGAGGGGAGGCGGTAGGGGGGAGAGGAGAGGGGGGACGGGGGAGAGGGGGCGGGGGGAGAGGGGGCGTTACTTCACCTTTACTCCAACGTTACTTCACTGGCAGCTCCATCCCGTGCAAAAGACAGAATACTCGATTGCATGTACGAGCAGAGTACCCGCCCTACGGGGGCGATCCGGTTCCAGGCGTGTCACACGTTCTTCTGACATCTCTAGTCGAGGACGTGATCTGCTGAGATGACTGCTTCGAACTGTGCTTCTTCCTCGTGTGCTTTGGAGAATTAAATAAAAGAAAATGCTGCTGACTCTCAGAAGTTTCAGAGCAGAAAGCAATTCATGAGACGTCACGCTGTAAGAAGACATTCAAGCATTGATGATATGTATTTGAAAAAGTGTGCTTATAATAATAATTGCATTTTTATAGCACATTTTGGGGGGATTGCATCCTTCGTTCTTTTTTGTGAAGAATGCAAAGAGACGATAGGATCAAGTTCAGTTAGCGAGCACCTATGAAGGCCGACACGGTACACAAGTGGATAGGTGATCAGCAATGTTTACACACACACCACACTAGGTACTCATTTGAGGTTCAGGAAAAATGTCACTGATGTTGGCCGTGAGCGGGAATCGAACCTGGGTGGCCAGATTCGTAACTCAGCGCGTTAACCACCGAGCCATCGCTCCCCGCGCATGCTAACAAATACTAATCTACATACAAACACTTGCTCCGTTGTGAATGGACTGGGTCACGCACGCGTTCCTGTCTCTGCCTTCCCAGGTCTGCCACGCAGCAGCATAGCCGAGCAAAAGCTCAGTATGCGTACAGGCGCGTTAAGGGTGCTTTGCCCTGCTTGGCATCATGGGCTTTAGCTAAAGCGAGAGATCAGAGCAGTCGCGGCCACAGACGCGTAATGAATGATATAGCGGTGTGCAGTGGACGTGTTTAGGGCTCGCAGCCAGCAAGGGCAGATGTAATATGTTAAGGGCACGGCTCATCAAACACCAACGCCAACGTATCCGCTTACCTATCACGCCGCGTCACTCCGATTCAGATGCCTGTCTGCAGAGCGCGCCTCTGCCAACGGTGAGCGGATACAATGCCAGCACTTAGCGTCCAGATCACTTGGCCGACCTTTGAGATGTAATTTCTGAACGGTTAAATTGGCGAGTTTGCTTAAAAAAAAAGACTGGGTATCGATAAGGTCTTGCTCTCTCATCTCATCTCATTATCTGAAACCGCTTAATCCTATATAGGGTCACGGTGAGCCGGAGCCTATCCCGGAAACACAGGGCGCAAGGCAGGGATACACCCGACGACGGGACGCCAGTCCATCGCCGGGCATTGCGGGACAATTTTAGTCTGCGAGCCAATCAACCTATCCAGGAGCATGCTTTGGACTGTGGGAGGAAACCGGAGTACCCGGAGAGCATGCAAACTCCACACAGAAAGGCACCCGAGCCGAGAGATTCGAACCCGGGACCTTCTTGCTGTGAGGCGTCAGCGCTAACCACTGGGCCACCGTGCCGCCCAAGGTCTTGCTCTGTAAAATAAAAAAAAAACTCAATTTTTAACCGGTGGGTCGTTAAGGCCACCTAGTGGTCCGCGGAGACCAGAGTGGGACAAGTGGGCCTTGAGCTCCAAAAGGTTCGGGTGCTTGTCTGTGTGGAGTTTGCGTGTTCTCTCGCGGGTATTCCTGTTTCCTCCCACAGTCCAATGACACGCTGCTATCTCGGTTAACTGGCCTACCGAGTCAATTGCCCAAAAAAAAAGGGTCCTGCGATATACCGGTGTCACATCCTGGGTTTAGATCGTCTTGCGCCCTCTGTCTACCGGGATAGGCTCTGGCACCCCGCGCCGCTGTACAGGATTAAGCCGGTAGAGATACTGACTCATCTCATCTCATTGTCTGAAATCGCTTAGTCCTATACAGGGT
>JAZEWT010000010.1:4675755-4691852 GCA_036362905.1 Mordacia mordax | reverse complement strand
GCCTCCCAGGGATAATTGCCTTGGAGTTGATCATTCATAATCAATGCCCCCTTAATTCTGTACAGGGTCGTGAGGGGGAAGGGGGAGCGGAGCCTATCCTGGCCGATAGAGGGCGCAAGGCGGGGGGATACCCAGGATGTGACGCCAGTACATCGCAGGGCACACTTTTTGGAGCAATTTACCCAGCAGGCCGATTCACCTCGGGAGCAGCGCGTCTTTGGACGGTGGGAGCAAACCGGAGTACCCGGCGACGCTTGCTGCACGGCTCGACCCGGCGTGTCCTGTTTCCTGCTCGCGTTACCCCAGGCGGGCAGCGTCAGCGCTCCCACGAATGCACCTCGAAGCGCATCAATGTTCCTCAAAGGAGAGCTCGGCGGCAGCGCGCTGTGGGCCCCGCTCAGGGGGAGGCGTGCGCCGACTAAATCAAAGCGAATGAAATAAACATCTGAGCGGTGGCGTGCGTGCGTGCGCGTGTGTGTGTGTGTGTGTGCGCGCGTGTGTGTGTGTGTCGAGCGGTGGCTCGGCGGTGCGCGCGCTGGGCTACGACACCGGCGACTCGAGTTCGAATCCCGCTCGCGGTCAACAGCGGTGCCGACGTTCTGCACCGGTCCTGGGTCTCCCCTAAGTCGACTGAGCGTCAAATGAGTACCGAGTGCGGTGCGCAAACATTGCACACTGGGGAGACGAAGGCGGTCGGGCGTCGTGCTAGACACCCACCCCTCGTGTGCCGTGTTGGCCTTCATAGGTGCTCACTAACGGCACTTGACCCTACAGTCTGTTAAGGCTATATGGGGGATCTTTGTCTTCATGTGCGCATGTGTTCGTGCGTGAATGTGTGTGCATGTTTCTCATCTCATCTCATTATCTGAAACCGCTTAATCCTATATAGGGTCACGGTGAGCCGGAGCCTATCCCGGAAACACAGGGCGTAAGGCAGGAATACATGTTTCTGTATATTTGCATTGTTTTGTGATCATTAAATTTAAGGTGTGGGGGGGAGGAGGGGGGGTTGCCAGTTCGCACAGTAGGGAGCGTCGGTGATGCATCTGCCAGTCATCTCAGTCAGGCAGCCCAAAACACCTGGATGCAGCCCAAAACACCTGGATCTGTCCCGTGACCTCCTGTCAACGAGCCTTGGACGCTTCACGTGGCCTCAACGTGCATGTGGCCTGGCACAGGCGCCGTGGTGACGTCACCGCCACTTCGTGGCGAATGGCGGTTGTTGTTATTGTGTGTGCGTGTGTGCGTGCGTGTGCGTGAGTGCGTGCGTGCGTCTGATCGACTAATAGTCCGAGCGACTCATTGGCTGGACGGGGGTTACGAGTTCAGGGCCCTCTATTTCAAAGCCGATCTCTTCGGCTCATTTCATTTTAAACGCAAGTCGCCGCTGCCGCCCGTAAACATTCTCATGCCCGACTTGCGCCGTTACCCAAATATTACCCAGGTGATTGTTGTTGGTGTTTTTGGGCACGGTGGGGGGAGCGAGTGAGCTGGCGTCTTCATTTATTTACAATTATCTGAATTCTGGTTGCGGGCTGCAGCTATTCTCTCCATGCCAGCGTGTGCTTATAATCGCCTCGTGGTTGGGCCAGATTATTAGCCGGGGAAAATTGAACAAGGGTAGATTAGAGTGTTTTAAAGTGCAATTTGACAATGAAAGATAATGTTACGATGAGACAAATTGCTTTACATGAGAAAGCATTGCTAGCTTTCAGGACTTATTATCAAAATCATGATCCTGCGCAGATTTGTAGCATCACGATATATACAGATAATACTTGTCAAGCAATTCCAAATCTGGAATTTCGGGTGAATTCTTTGAAGATGTTCCCTTCTTGATGAGAGCCTTACACAGTACGAACATGTGTTTTTTTAATCAGGATACGTTTTCCTTCCGTTGTTTAGGCCAAGTTCTTCGGAAACATATTGGAATTATGAGGAAACCAAAGGAGAAAACCCAGGTTGAGGACTGAGTAGAGGCGGTATGGAGGCTTGGGCTTTAAAAACCTTCATTGTTTCAACTCCTGCTCCGGAAAATCGAACCACGAGCTATGGCTCATAATATATAGGACAGAGTGTATGGCAAATGTTGGCGCCAGCTGACGGCATGTCTGCCTACCCTCCGCCTCTCCGCGGCTTCCGCACGCCTCCGTTATTCACGCGTAGGGTTTGCACGGCGCGTTATAAATTGTGCCATAATCATTGTAGCAACTCTCCGCTATGCCACCTGTACAGATTCATAGCGTGAACGGCCTAGCCGAGCAAGGCAAGAGACGAGAAGCGGCTGTGTACACGCGATAGCAATGAGAAATTGCCTCGTGCCCACACTGTAAAGTGATTATTGTGATTAATGAAGATTATCCTAGACGGCAATATTCCTCAAACCCTGCGTTTACATCCAATAATTACCCCCATTCCTCACGTAGCTCACAACGGCTGCAGCCAGCAGATACGATGGCATTAGCTTTGTGCAGTGTTGTCAAATTATTTATATTTCACACTAGATTATTTATTTGTTTGTTCACATATTCATTTATTTGTTAAAACATTAATCCGGCTACTTACTTATTCTCTTGGTAGACGCTGGAAATCATCGGCTCTACTCTGATAGGTCGTGTACTGCTACTAGGCTACACGGCCTATGGTCATTAAATACAGTGGGATTTAAAAACAATCTCTTTTCAGGTGTAAATACGTACCCCAAACAAATGTTACGTATTCTATAGCGCCAGTAGGGTAATGTGTCAATTCTGTTTGTAGGCTGGCCTCATCTTTCCATTTTGGTGGAAATAAAAAAACACAGAGGACGCACATGGGTCGTGTTGGTGAGGCCGCGTAAAGTTTGGCACGGTTTGGCACGAGGCGTGCGGTGAACACCGTGCCTCCTTGGCGGGGGGGGGGGGCCCTCTCTAGCCAGGGATGTTTCATCCTTGCGTGTGATGGCGCACCAATCTGGCTTCGAAGGTCACGACCAGAGAGAATGGAGGAGCGTTTCAAGAGAGAGTCCGCGCAGTGCTGCTCTCCACACCTCCTTCTCCACCTCGTCCTCCACTGGTTGCTGCACCGCCTCTGCTGCTGAAGCGTGCGGACTGGACGCGCTCATTGCTAAGTTGAGTTGACTCGCTGACAAAGCCCCTTCCACTGGGAACATTGCATCTCAACCGACTGTAGGGCCAAGTGCCGTTGGCGAGCACACGAGGAGTTGGGTGACCAGCACTACGCCCAACCGCCTTCGTCTCCCTAGCGGCAATGCTTACACGCAGCACCAGGTACTCACTTGAGTCTGAATCGACCTAGGGGAGGCACAGGCGCAGATCAGCAAATCGATCTGCCCCCGCTCCCCCACGACAACAATGACCCAGACACAACTGAAAACACCCCGCTCGCACAGAGCGACCGGAGCGAGGCCCGCGGGCCGGAGGGGCACAGGCGCAGCCCCGCAACGGCGATCCACTCCGGATGCCGACGGCCATTCACGTTACGCGCCGAGCAAACTTCCTGCCTCCACTCGCCAAGCCGCTGCTAACGAACGAATTCCACGTGACGCGTTGAAGGGGGGGTCCCGTTCCTTCCGTGGGCCCCGCTGCGGCACCGCGAGGCCTCACTCGACGGGCCCCACCGACTGGGAGCCGCTCGATTTGAGTCGCTGCTCTGTACCGGGGGGTGATTTACTGCCGCGACGCCACGGCGGCGTCACTGCCATCGCCACGCCTGTGGATGAGGAGAGTGGAGGAGCCTCGCTGACCGCGTTCGCCTCCAATATGCAGGCGTGGAGGTTGTGTCGTTGTTCGTCTGCGGGGAGCGGTGGCGCAGTGGTTAGGGCGATGCGCTGCTAACTCAGCAACCAGAGTAAGAATGACGGTCACGGCCGACACCAGTGACTACTTACTGAACCGGTCCTTCCCCACCCGAGATCCACTTGGCCTTAACAAAACAAGTATTAGGTGTGGTTTGCACTGGGAAGACAAAGGCGGCCGGGCGTGGTTGCTGCTCACACCACGCCTTTGTGAGCCGGCATTCATAGCCTACGAACATCACTTGCACCTACAGTCTATGACGCCTATACCGGATATCTTTACCTTTGCTCGCCTCTATGACGCACTCGTAACGCTCATCGCAAGCGTGGGCTCAGCGCTGCTCCCTCACGGAGCCACGCGTGGGAGGTTGCGGTGGGAGTCTGGGCCCCCCCAACCCCCCCCCCTTACCCCCCGAGCGCGCATCCCCGCCGAGCTGCGTGGAGCTGCGCGCTCCGCTCTGAGCTCCTTTACTCTGGGAGCGGCGACTCGAAGAACACCGGGGCATCGCTGCGCCCTGCGTCTGTGCGCGCGCGCAGACATCTGTGAATCTGTGAATAAAATCTGCGGAGTGTGTTTTATTTAACCGCGTGAGAATTCCAGAGAGGAGGATAGAATCCAATTTGCAGGTGACACTGGGCGTCAGGTTGTCGGTAGGCGGCGATGATTGCTGCGTGGATTCCAAATTGAGCGATGCGCGGTGTGAATTTCCAATTTTGCGGATCGCTTGTGTTTAATCCACGCGCCATATTCGTTTGACTGTTGCCTTTAGCGGCGTATTTGTTTGCTGCTAGTTTTAATCAGCGCCCTACGCAATGGTACGGATACCGTCCTTGATATGTACAACAAATCCTCGCAAGGACCGCATTGTCAGCTGCGTAATTCCACGTCAGATGACTCGGCGACAAATCGATGTTGCGGCACATGGCGAGATTGCGCTGTCTTCCCGTCACGGCGCTCCATCTCCTCGCTGTCCCGTGGCGGACGCAGCCCGCGCACCAGCGAGACGCTGTAATCCGCGCGATGGAAGCCCCATCACAGGTCTGTTCCTTCGGTCCTTTTGTAGTGAAACACGACGCTAGCACATGCCAGCCAGAAACCGCGTCATAAAACCAGAGGCACGCTGGGCGAAATTATTGGGATCGCATTACAGTGTGTTATTATGGCGAGCTGCAGGTATAATCTTACATAAGGAAAACACCGATATGAGATTTATGTGCACTTCATTACTCTTACATCGGAGCACCGAGAGTGCAGCATCATCAAAGGCTGCGTGATGGCCCTGGGCACATCGGGTTTGAGTTAGAGCCCAGCTTGGTGGAAACCGAGGCAGGCACCGACTGGCACACGAGTACTACTGCTCACTCCGCCCGCCGCAACAGTGATAGATCGCACCGCGGGTGAGGGGTCGGAGTTGCTAGCGAGGTCACATTGTGGAGCGGCAAAATAAATAATCGTGCGCCAGTAATTCAAAGGTTAAAGAAAAAAAAGTTGATTCTCCCTCCCTCTCTCTTCCACCAACACTGTACAATTGTGAACAGTGTTTGGGATTTTATTGTGAAGTCATTGGCCGCTCGCACATCTTTTAAAACCTCAACACCCGTCACTCTCAGTTCGGACGTGAGGTCCTGCCAGCCAGCAAAACTTTGTTCTCAGCGTTTGCGTAGGGTTCGTGGTAGCGGTGGAGACGGGCGGTGGAGCGGGGGGAGGGAAGGGGAGCTGACGTCAGCGCGTCGCACGAACCCAGCTCAATATAGTCGGATGCCCGTGACGTCGTCACCGTGTACTTTCCCGACCACGCGCCAGCCAGCCACCCAGCCAGCAAAACTTTTTTTCGAATGTAAAATGAGAGGTTTTATTTTGGCCTTCGTGTACAACTTGTGCTTCTAAGTTGCGAATGAAATTAACTCCGTTTGAGCCTAAAGCGCAAGCATGCATTCCTTCTCAAAACAACCAACGATGCAAATCTTTATTATAGCCAACCAAATAATAATATTTCTAACACGACACCAAAATTCCATGCCAGGTCACAGACGATGCACGGGTACGGAGATGCGAGGAAATCCCAGAGGGGCGTGGAGGGGTGTCATCCTGGCGGTCAGCCAGCGCCAACCCATCCACGATCACATATCCCCAGTACTGGTGTCTCTCCACTGACTACCGGTTAAATTTAGGATTGAATTCAAGATTCTCCTCCTCACCTACAAGGCTCTTACTGGCGCTGCTCAGACACACATGTGTGACCTACTTCAGGCACCCTCCTCAACACAACAACTTCGATCCTCCAATACGGGCTTGCTGCATGTACCCAGATCGCACCTCCATTCAATGGGTGACAGAGCCTTCTCGCTCACTGCTCCCAGACTCTGGAACGCCCTTCCATTAGAGATTCCATCAGCTGAGTACCTAGGCATCTTCAAATCTCGTCTCAAGACTCACTTGTTCCCCAAGGCTTTCAAGTCCTCTGGCTAGTATTGTTAATGCAGCGCACTGTTGTCGTGCCGGGATGATGGCTCTCTGCCGACTAGCGACTGCTCGGGAACATTTATTCCTTGTTTGTTGCACAACTATTTTTCTCATTTATTTTATGTCCTTCTATAAATTATAGTCATTATTTCACTTTCAGTTGAACTGTCCTGATGTTGTTGTTGTTGATATGCCGTTCTCCCCACATCTCTGTGCAGCGTTTTGCAACTATCGGCTGAAAAGCGCTCTAGAAGTGCAATTATTATTATTAACCCGCCAGACACTGCTTCTAATATCACAATGTTATGGGCCAATTAACTAATGAGTGTTTTTAAGGTGTTGGACGAAATCGGAGAACCCGGAGAAAACCGACTCAGAATGGGGGGGGTAATATACCAACTCCACATAGAAATGCGTCCGAGCTGGGAATTGAACTGCGTGGGACGACTTTCTCTCTGCGAGGCGCAGATGTTACAACTGCGCCATCCTCGCCGCCCAGGTGGGGGATGTCAAGAGACTGGAAATGCCATTGACATCACGCGAACGTTGATTTGCTTTCATGAAAGTATCGAACACGTCAACGAGGTGACCTAAGCGTTGGCGAGTGCTCACCTTGAGTAGCGGAAATTCCACATTTCCATAGCTGGAGGCCAGTCGCCCTTCAGTTTAAGATCCGCTGCTGTTAGTGGACTCCGTGGCGTTTAACGCGGAACCCTTTAATGTGGAGGAAGTGGCGACCCAGATGAACGTATTTGAGTTTTATGGTTTTGCATGAAACCTGAACTTTTACAGTGGAAACAGGGTCTGCCCTTGTGCATTAAAGCGTCACGGGGTCTTTAACATTGCGACGATGCCCGATGTGTGATTAGAATTGCTCCCCGTATCTGTTTTTTTTTCCTTCAAAATCCGTGTCGAGTGTTCCTTCTCTGTCCTTCGCGACGTTGCGCCGTCAGAGCGCCTCTAACGTTGTGGGAGAAACACCTCGAGAGCGAGAGAAAGGAAGCTTTAACGTGAATTTAACAGCGGCAGGCAGCAAGCCCTGGAAAGCGTTCGCCCGCGGGCTTCGCTGAGAAAATCCCAGCAAGGGGGACAAGAAACCCGTGTTTTTGTGAAGAGCACACTGACCACGAGGCCACCCGCCCCAGGTGTCCGACCCATGCAGCCGGCTGTGTAGGTGAAGGTAGTCAGTCAATGTTTACTGAAGCTGGAAGAAATTGTTGAGATGTGAAGCTATTTTAAACAGTTGTCTAGCGGAGAGGGGGCAAGCAAGTTACAACATCTCAGGGCACCGAGGGCAATTCATTCAGCTCAATTAGCCTAGGCAGCAGCAGCATGGGTACGCGTTTGGACTGTGGGACGAAACCTGAGTACCCTGCGAAAACCAACGCGGACACGGGGAGAGAAAACACGCACACTCGACACAGAAAGGCACCCGAGCCGGGAATCGAACCGGGGAGTCGCTTGCAGTGAGGCGGCAGCGCTGCTCACTGCCCTCAGGTTAACCGTTCCGCTGACTTGATCGCCCTCGGTGCCCTGAGATGTTGTAACTTGCTTGCCCCTCCCCGCTAGACAACTGTTTAATACAGCTCCACAGCTCAACAGTTCATCTGCCCGTGACGCGCGGGGGGGGAATGGGGCGGCGGCGGGGAGCGGGGTCTCGCTTTGTGTCCACACTTGCACAAGGCTGTAACGTACAATCGCTCTCGCCACACACACACACACTCACGCACGGATCTGTAGCATAAGATAAAGTTTGGAGCCTAACGTCCACTTCGCTCACGATTTGCACACGAAACAAAAAACAAATGAAACCTTATTTATTGCTCAGCACCGCGGGGGCGTGCGTTCGAGGGGAGTTCTCCGGAGCGGAGATCGATTGACTCTGTCGGTTCCTTATCGTCACAATTATTCAAACCGCCGCGGATTAAATATTTTTCCTGGCCACGGATGCAAAATTCGGGGGGTGGGGGGGGTTTGGGAGGGAGGTTCGATTGCGAGGAGCGGGCCCGCAGGGCGGCGCGGTGGCGCAGTGGTTAGCGCTGACGCCTCACAGCAAGAAGGTCCCGGGTTCGAGTCTCTCGGCTCCGGTGCCTTTCTGTGTGGAGTTTGCATGCTCTCCCCGTGTCCGCGTGGGTTTTCGCCGGGTACTCCGGTTTCCTCCCACAGTCCAAAAGCATGCTCCTGGATAGGTTGATTGGCTCGCAGACTAAAATTGTCCCGCAATGCCCGGCGATGGACCGGCGTCCCGTCGTCGGGTGTATTCCTGCCTTACGCCCTATGTTTCCGGGATAGGCTCCGGCTTCACCGTGACCCTATATAGGATTAAGCGGTTTCAGATAATGAGAGATGGGCCCTCCTCACCGCAGAGCCGAGCGGTAATGATCGCCGCCCGCTCTAAACACGTGGCTCGTACCGCCGCGGTTAACGCGCTCGCGTAATGGTGAACGCTTAGAAGTGGATGCCGCTGCCCCGGCGGCGGCACCGCAGCCGCTTGCGCAGAAAATAACACTTCAGAGAATCGCTCACGAGAGCTGCTTATTTTCGGGAGAGTCGTGTCGAGCGTTCGCGCTCCCCGAGCGCTAGAAGCTGACATCCTAACACTGCAAGATCCGTAACGTCTCGATCAAAATGGGGAACAAAGAACACACGCATCACGCCCACACATATAAGGAGACAATAGAAGCCGCGCACGCACACTACGCCTGAGGATGCCTCCAACGTGTGGGGGCGAAACGTCGCGAGGAGAGGAGAGAGAGCCATCGACGCGGCTGTCCCGAGAGAGCAGCTTTTCGAAGCAATCATCATAGTCATTCAGTCTGTGTCTCCACGTATTGAAACACATATTATTATTACTTCTTAGTCTCATCGCAGAGCAAACTCTGCATCAGTCATTAATCTTGTGGATGGCATCAGAAGCCAGGCTTGTTAAAGAAATGCTGCTGAATTTTCAGATGTGGTTTGTAACGGCACTCCGTTGCGAGTGTGGGAGCCAGTTGGACGCAGAAATAAATCCATTTGCTTTTTTACTTGTCCCGTGTAAGTGTTTTGCGTCACGGCTGTTAACGAGGATCTGGTATAATAATAACAATATTCACATTGCTAAAGCGGCTCTCACCCGAGGATCACAAAGCGCTGTTAACGCTCGCAATGGTGATGTTCCCACACTGATCATAACTCAAGGATTGTACCGCATCTCAGAGCGCGTACAACGAGGAGATGGAGCGATGGATGCAGCTCGAGGCCCGGTATTCAGTGGACGATTACATTGCGGGGCGGCGCGGTGGCCCAGTGGTTAGCGCTGGCGCCTCACAGCAAGAAGGTCCCGGGTTCGAATCTCTCGGCTCGGGTGCCTTTCTGTGTGGAGTTTGCATGCTCTCCCCGTGTCCGCGTGGGTTTTCGCCGGGCACTCCGGTTTCCTCCCACAGTCCAAAAAGCATGCTGCTACATAGGTTAATTGGCTCGCAGGCTAAATTGCCCCGCAGTGCCCGGCGATGGACTGGCGTCCCATCGTCGGTATATCCTTGCCTTGCGCCCTGTGTCTGCCGGGATAGGCTCCGGCTTCACCGTGACCCTGTATAGGACGAAGCGGTTTCAGACAATGAGATGAGATGAGATTACATTGCGCCCAGGATCGTGGAGAGATTGCAGCGGCGTGGGAATTTTTTTATCCAGCAGCGGATTGAGCATGACTGACGATGATGACGGTGGTGAATTTTGTAAAAACAGGGCTTTCCTCTTCCTCCCACCGCTGTCCCACGGACCCTCGCATCAGCGACCGCGTCACCCACACGCAGTTCCTACATGCGTCACCCACGCGCGTCACCCACGCGCGTCACCCACACGGCGTCACCCACACCCGATCCCCCTCGCATCTCCCACACACCACGCACATCTGCTGATAATGGAGATGAATGCGGCATTATTAGCAGTGGAATGTCAATAATTACCGTAATTGTCATCACTCTGCCCATTGGATAAATGGTATGCGATTATAAACATTGCACTCGATTTGGGTGGGAGTCTCATATTTAACGGTGTCTTAAAATCTCCCCATTTTGTTTGCAAATCGGATATACTGAAGTGAGTTTAATAGCGCTATAAAATCATAACAGCCACTTGCGTGTTCCATAAACAACGGCAACCGCGGGCATTTATATTGTAAACGTAACACATGCACGCGTTGAAGGGAGTGCAAGGAACAGAGTTTGACAGCCCACCACGGGTTTCGTCTAAAGCGCACGTGGTCCTGACTTCGTGGCTGTCTGTGTTTGCGAGTGCACCTACATGTGCTCGATGGCGGGCTGCGCTGTAGCGCGGTGAGTAGCGCTGCTGCCCGACGGCTAGAATATCCTAGGTTCGATTCTCGGCGCGGGTGCATTTCTCTGTAGAGTTTGCGTGTTCTCTTCGTTTCGGCGTTGGTTTTCACCGGCCTTTGTCGGGTACCCCGTTTGCCTCCAACCGTTTAAATACACGCTGCTTAGATTAAGAGTCTGGACAAAATTGCCCTCGGTGCCCGGAAATGTTGTAACTTGCTTGCCCCTCCCCGCTAGACAACTGTTCAATAGAGCTACACAACTCAACAGTTCCTTCCAGCTTCAGTAAACATCGACTGACTACCTTCACCCACACAGTAGGCAGGTGTCTCTCGGTGCAGCCGACTGCATGGGTGGGACATCTGGGATGGGTGGCCTCGTGGGCGGTGTGCTAATTTGATTACTCCTCCCCGCTGGACAACTGTTAAAAATAACTATATGGTTCAACGCTTCTTTCCGCACGACTTGTCAGTCCAAGGGAGCTATTTGACCATACTTCACACCACACTGGGTTGGCAAAGGAGGTGCCGAGGATAGATTTAAATACGACTGAGCTCATAGCGCAGTACAAAAATATGTACAACACTGATCCACATGGTGTGCGCGTGGAGTCAAATGTGTTCAGACATATTTTGCCTTTGCAAGTCTTCATTCGATGTGGCTGCATTTGTTCACGGCTGTTACATGCGGAAATGACAGCTGTGGAAAGCGATCCTCGTCAACGTTTGCTGAGTTGTATTAAAATTCAAAGCAACAAAACAACATCTCTTTTGAGAGACTGTGTACGGTTATATTTCCTCGTCAATTTGCTGTAATTTCTCCGCTTTATTTTATTTACACTGATTTCTGGTGATGTCGCCTTGGGCTTGCCGAGCGGAACGGATAATGGGATAATTCAAAAGTAAACAGGTGACGTTCGTGACACGATCACGAGCGCACAAATACGGTGGCTCAAGCCAAAGCACGAGGCATTCCAAAATGAGCCTAAATGATTGCTTTCTCATATCAACATATCTGTTTCCTCCAATATAAAAAAGGAAATTGATCTTTTAACAATTGCATAATGAAAAATGTGAATGAACGTTAACTTAATTAGATTGTTAATATAGAATATATGCGCTTTTAGGGGGAGGTGATCTGAAAAAATATGGAAATTGTGTATTAGATTACAATACAGCGACCCATTGTTATGGCTAATTTGAAATCCCAGTTTTATCTGTTTGTCATATTACAGTGATAATGATGTTATAGTGAAACACAAACCCAGTCGAAGGTCCTCCTGGATTAAGTGAGCAGCGGTGTGCCAAAACTCTCTACTGGGGACCGTGATCTATCCGCGTTTCCATGGCAGGGGCCAGTCTCTCCATGGGATGATCGCTGTGATTTTGCCCACAAATCGAGAACTATTGCATTAGCTTTGGAGAGCTACCGTATTCTCTGGATTATGAGACACTCCAGAAAGTAATACCCAGACTGGTGGGCGGTCTTGGTGAAGTCACACAAAGCTGATCACATCTATCTCATTTTGCATTTTTTTGTTTTCAAAGCATGTATAATGAACATTAAACATTACACCATCTCGTCTTTGAAAACCGTTCATTTTGGCTAATACCACCACGGCGGTGTTTACGTCTGTAACGATGTAGGTTTTCACGGCTCAATCCATGAGAATTGTTCCATGCATCAGAAGCCTGGTGATGCCTCCAATGTGGGAGGCGAAACGTCACGAGGGCATGAGCAGGAAATGATCCATGCGGCAATCCCAAAAGAGCGGTTGTGGAGAGCAATTTTCAGTGCTTAAATACTTCGGAAATATCCTTTGGAATGTTCAAAAATGTGCTAATTGCTCTTAAAACATCCCAGGCCAACGCGTTCAAATCCAAATAGAATTACTTCAATTCATCCCTGTGGGTCGCAGAGGCAGCGTGTGTGAGTGAGTGTGGCGTGAAAGCTGTTAGTCCTAAACGGCTTCCTCTATCCAATAAATCTATATCCTTCACAAAAGTCTTATTTACCTGTTGCCCAAAGCCTCACGATGTAAACGTGAAACTGAATATCCGCCCGCCGCATTAACCTTCACTGCTTGGCTATTTTTTCCTGCCTGGAATTTCCTGCTGAGCTCAATTGAACACTTGTAATGAGCGCCGCGGTTTACAATAGGAATCCAGCCCCCGTATCAACAAGAGGCAATGTGGCGTAGCCAATTGGGTCATTTAATATCTTCTGCTGACAGCTGCGATCACTTGTGAGCACTTAACTGGGTTATACCCGCCTACGTTGCTGGCATTTGCTTATAGCTTTCGTAATATTTTCAAGGGAGATGCTTTCCGAACTAAGGGTCGTGTTTTGGAGTTCAAAGCCTAGGTGCAGGGATCCGGTGTCCTGCGCGCCACTGGACGGGTCAGCAGGGTCACGAGGAAACGGCCTGACATGTTCCCATGGAGGTTTGTCACGGCTCGATGCATGACAAGTGCTTGCCAAAGCTGCTCTTTCGGGATAGCCGCGTCGAGGAAGGCTTAATTGTCTCAGAGACTGTCTCAGAACGCCTGAGCGAGCCTCCAAAGTGGGAGGCAATACGTGGCGATGGAGGAGCGACTGACACAGCTATCCCGACAGAACAGCTTCGGACGGCCGTAAATATAGTTCTTGTATAAAATGTATAATGCAATGCACTAATGGGACCCTGTGTGAAGAATGTGTGCTTCGTGAAGCTCATAATCGTCAATAGACGTTATTACGGTGAATACCAATGAGGTCATCGTACTGGGTGATAACTTCCGTCTGCACCACAGTCATAACCATGCGCCCAGCCCTGGTGGTAAAGTTCCTCGGCACCTTGCCAGCGGTGATCTGATCTCCACTCATCACGACCCAGGGTTCCAGGTCTCTGGCTCTCCTGATAACCCGTTCTCCTCTGTCCCTCAAGCGCGGGTCCTGCCCATCCCATCTCTTCCCGATCTGGTGTACAACTCTCCCCCTACGATGTTCCCGGCGGCACGGTAGTGCAGCGGTAAATAGCGCTGCCGCCTCACAGCAAGCAGCCCCAGGGTTCGATTCCCAGCCCGGATCCATTTCTGCATAGCATTTGCATGTACTCCCCATGTCCGTGCGGATTTTCATCTCACCGTCCATAATACATTCTGCTGTTGCCTAGGTTAACCGTTTGTCTTCTTACCCCTTATCTATGAAGAACTGTTACAAAGAGCTACATAGCTCAACGGTGCCTTACAGGTTATATATAAATGGAGTTCACTCACACACCAACCCATCCATGAACTTCCGATTAGACTTCCATACGTCTATGCGTAATGGTAAAGTCATTCGTAGCTGCTGCGTTAATGCTATGAGATTCACTGCTGGGTCCAATCGCCTCAATCATGGTGAAGACACTCGCACACCAGGCAGTCCTGTATTCCTCCTGCGTTAGGATTTGCTGTGGTTGCAGACTACACCCTGTCTCCGCAGGCTGTCAACTAAAATTGTTCATAGCCCCAACCACAAACTAATCAGAGTGACCACAAGCAAGCCGTGGGTTTGTGATGTCTTTGAAGCCCCATTGTTAGTGGCCCCAGTCCCGACTGCCAGACGTTTGTGTTTCCACGGAGGAAGGATTTGCATTGCCGTTGGTCCGCAGCCCTTCTCCAGGTTGAGCCGCAAGGCGACTTGGGAGCGATCGGTCTTGGTGTGGGCGGCCTATGGGCTGCAGGGTGATCGGGCTGCACCTCAAGGGGGGGCACAGCTGGGGGCTTTCCAAGTGCATAAATAATTGTACAATTGTAATTATGATAAATCAAAATGTTCCGTTGCTGCAGCTCGTAAGTGGGTTTACTCGGCAATCAATCTAATTAATGGTTCTTGCCAAAGGAGCCCCATATTTCCTAATGCTTCACTGACTTGGAGACAAAGCATGTCTGGCGGGGAATTGATGACGCACTCAAGCAGAGCGAAGTGAAATAAAAGAATAAATAAACAAGGAAACAACCGGCTCCGTGGGGTGGTGCTAGGAGGGCAGATCAGGCTGTGATAGTGCTTGGTATGGATTCGAACTTGGCTCATCGGGTCTGTAGTGAAAAGTGCTAACCACTGTTCCACTGATCCACGCATGACTATGAGAAACATACATTTCCACTTACAATGCTGTTCAATAAGGTCTGGCAAATGCCGATTGTGCTTGTTTTGTGTTTTACATTGACTCTTTAAGCACTCTGTGGGTATTTTTTGAAATTACAACTTTGTTGTGACTCTTTGAGTTGCAATGCATGGCACGAGTGGAATAAATAAAGAAACATTGGGAGAATGGAATTACATTTTCCATCATGTGTCCATAAAATGACTGAGACAGTATTTGCTTTATTCCTATTTACCTACCACAGAAAGTTACCCTGTGACCCTCACAAACACCTTGCCATCCTAATTTCAGCCAATCCACCCATTACCGGCACTGCCACAGTTCGCAAAGTTGGGCTTTTATAGCAGCCTGAGTCTTGCCTTTAAACCCTTCAGAGGCCAGAACAAGCGGCAGGTCGTTGCTCTGCTATTGTGCATGTGTGCAAGGTCATTGCCAGCTTTGATAATGTGATACATCTGCCATCTGCTGGCAAGATCTGAAAAGCGTTTATCAAATTTGTATTACAGATGAGTCTGAAAGGTAGTCCATTCAAGAGTGATGGTTTACTAGAGATGCGCAATCGTATTACGGAATGTTTTAAAGTCCCTTTACTCCTGTTTGTGTTATAAGAGCGTGTTAAAAATAAAATGCCGTGGGGAGAGCGACGGTGTTTTTTTTTTAATTTCTGCTACGGGATATTTGGCATAAATCAAACGGCGAATGTTTACGCCTCCAACAAGGGATAACGAATGTAGGCGCGGAGAGGTGGAGTCCGGAGCGCTGACCACCGCCAGCCTGGCGTTCACGCGGAGGTGAAGACAACGGATAAGACCCTGAAATGACAAATGGGCCTGAGCCGGAGGCTGTTTCATATTCACATTCCGCCCGTCCTCATATGGTCAACGTGGCCTTGTAGCAATGAACCAGACACGTATTCACGTAATATGAGAACGCTACCTACATAGCATCATAGAGAATCTAATAAGCACCGGTCGTTGCTTAAGACCTTTCCGTTCGGATCTCAATGAGGAATGGAAATGGTGAGGAAGTGTCACTTGTTGAAGTCGATCCTCGAGTGAAAGGCGCAATAGAAAAGCAAAACAGTATAATTCTTAAGACACACGACAAAACGATAGAGCAGAGTGTGCATTGGGCAAATACAGCCACACTTTGCTGTTTGTCGCAAAATTTCAGTTCATTTAATAAAATAATGAAAACACAACTTTAAATTCATGATCAGACGCTTGGCTCTTGCAGGAGCAATGTTAGTCAGTTTATATTTAAGCTGGAATTAACCGTTGGGCTATGTATCTCTTTTTAAGAGTTGCTCAGTGGGAAGAGGAAAGAAAGTTACAATATCTCAGGGTACCAGTGGGAAATTTAGTCAGGACAATTAATCTAGGCAGCATGTTTCTG
>JAZEWT010000010.1:4519457-4534358 GCA_036362905.1 Mordacia mordax | reverse complement strand
AAATTCACATTTTCACCCGTAAGCGGAAGGCGGCACGGAGCGACCGTGACAACGGCAGCGTTGCTCGACACTGTGTGAGCGAAGGTTTACCGTCTTCCACCTTAACCGTGGAATGTGTCGCGGCTCCATCTACGGTGATACATCGCGAAACGAGAACACTGGCCTCCTTTGGCTAGAACACGCTGTGCCGTAACTTGCAGAGCGCTACGTGCAGAGCACTGGCGAAAATAGATTCATCAGGGAACGCACAATCGCCGTCGCCTAGCGTGAGCGGCACAACCTTGCGTGTGCGAGGTGATGGATGTTCAACGGCGGGCACAATAATATTAATAATAATACTTGCACTTCTAGTGCGGTTTTCACCCGATGGTCACAAAGCGCTGCACGGAGCTCTGGAGAGAACGGCATTTCAAGAACAACAACATCAGAGTGGATGAACTAAAGTAAAATGTCATCTCATTGTCAGAAACTGCTAAGTCCTGTACAGGGTCGCGGTGAGCCGGAGCCTATCCCTGCAGACACAGGACGCAAGGCAGGGATATACCCACGATGGGACGCCAGTCCATCACCGGTCACTGCGGGTAATTTAGTCTGCAAGCCAATTAACCTATGCAGCAGCGTGTTTTTTGGACTGTGGGAGGAAACCGGAGTGCCCAGCGAAAACCCACGCGGACACGGGGAGAGAACATGCAAACTCCACACAGAAAGGTACCCGAGTCGAGATTCGAACCCGGGACCTTCTTGCTGTTCGGCGACAGCGCTACCCACTGGGCCACCGTGCCGCTCATTAAAGTAAAATAATAGCTATAAATCAATGAAGGGCGTAAAATAATGAATAAAAACAATTGAAAAACATAGAGATAAAGGAACAAGTGTTCCTGAGCAGGCACAGGTTAACAGCGAGCCATCGCCCAAGCACACAACAGTGAGCAAGCATCAACAACGCTAACCAGAGGACTTACAGAACAAGTGAGTCTTGAGACGGGATTTGAAGATGTCCAGGAACTCAGCTGAGCGAATTTCCAGTGGAAGGAAGTTCCAGAGTCTGGGAGCAGCGCGCGAGAAGGCTCAGTCTGGAGGTGCGATCTGGGCACATGCAGCAAGGACACCATGAAGTGACGTCGACACGACTGCTCATCGCGAATACTACAACGCGTTGCAGACATTCACATACAGGACGACTCGGAGTTTACGAGATAACCTGCCCAGGAAAGGGCTGGGGGGTCAATCCACGTGGTTAGCCGGCGCCAACCGGCCAGACACTGCATGGCTACATAGAACACGGAGAGAAGAATGAAACTCCACACAGCAAGGCGTCCGAAACGGGATTCCCACCGCCTTAGGCGAGACTTGCTTTTTCATGACTCTAGAATAAACAGAGAAGTTATATTAATTGTGACCTAAGAATAAAGATTTTGCACGAACGTCCCGTGAACGCGGAACGTTCGTCCAGCATTACCTGCTAACTGGTACCTTACTGTACAAGAGCCAAGTAAAACCTCTCAATAGACATTGCGAATCGCTCGTAGGAGCTGCTCTTTCGAGATGGCCGAATCGAGCTTTCCTACTCTGTTCCCTGCTCCATGGAACCCCTGCTCCCTGGACCCCTTCCCATCCAAAATCATCCGGGCAAATTTCAAACGCCTTGCCATTTTCGTCACTAACCTCTTTAATAACTAACTTCGCTCTGGCATCGTTCCCCCACTATTCAAATGTGCCGCGGTTACTCCTCTGCTTAAACAAAAAAAAAACTTAGCCTCGATTGCAACATCCTTGATAATTGTCGCCCCATCTCAAATCTACCATTCCTCTCTATGGTCCTTGAACGCGTAGCAGCCACGCAACTCCAGAAACACGTTCTTAACAATGACCGCCTCGATCCCTTCCAATCTGGGTTCAGATTCGACCATAGTTCTGAAACTGTTCTGGTAAAAGCAGTTGATGGCCTACTCGTCGCTGCTGATGAAGGCTTGCCAAGTATTCTTGTCCTCCTGGACCAGAGCGCTGCCTTTGATACCGTTGACCACCCAATCTTACTTCAGCGACGAGAGGGTATGTAGGTCTCTGGCTCCACCTTGTATTTTTGGCTGAGATCCAACCACTCAGACTAGAAGCAGTTCGTCAGCCCCGGAGGACAAGTTCCACCCTCTTTTGTGTGGAGGTCCTGAAGGTTCAGTTCTCGGCCCACTCTTCTTCACCATCTACATTCAACCACTTGGCCATATCCTGCGCAGCCTCAATCTCAGCTACCATCGCTATGCAGATGACATCCAAATCTATATCCACGCAAAACCATCCATCAATGCGTCTGTTCTTTGCGTGTCGTCCTCACTGTCAATTGAAAAGGTCTGGCTCAATTCAAATTTCCTAACACTAATGGCGACAAAACACTAGTTTTTCTTGTGGGAACCCCGCATGAGTTTTCCAAGGCTGAACTTATCTAATTGATGCTTGACGACCAGACCAGGTGTAACTCTTGATTCCTCACTCAGCTTCGAGACACATATCAAGAAAGTAACAAAGATAGCCTATTTCTATCTCAGAAATATAGCCAGACTGCGCAATATCTTGTCAGCCTCTGATGCTTAGAAGCTAATTCACATCTTCATCTCCTCATGAATCGATCACTGCAATGCACTGCTCCCTGGCACCCCTGCCTACCTGATCAATCGTCTCCAACGTGTACAGAATGCGGCTGCTAGAGTCCCCCACCTGCACACCCATCCACGATCATATATCCCCAGTACTGATGTCTCTCCACTGGTTACCAGTTAAATACAGGACTTAATTCAAGATCCCCCTCCTCACCTACAAGGCTCTCACTGGCGTTGCTCCGACAAACATCCGTGACCTGCTTCAGGCACCCTCCTCAACACAACTTCGATCCTCCAATACGGGCTTGCTTCATATGCCCAGATCGCTCCTGCATTCGATGGGTGACAGAATCTTTTGGCGCACTGCTCCCAGACTCTGGAATACCCTTCCATTACAGATTCAATCAGCTGAGTTCCTGGGCATCTTCAAATCTCGTCTCAAGACTCACTTGGTCCGTAAGGCTTTCAAGCCCTCTGGCTAGGACTGTTGATGCGGCTCAACGTGGTCGTGCCGGAATGATGGTTCTCTACCAACCTGCGCCTGCTCGGGAACGTTTATCCTTCCTTGTTTGTGAAATAATAATAATTATTTTTATATAGCTTATTTTATATCCGATAATTTATTGCTACTATTTAACTTTCACTTGAACTGTCCTAATGTTGTTGTTAACATGCCGTTCTCTCTACATCTCGCATTTGTAAAAAAAAAGTTATTGTTGCTGATTTTCCGTTCTGATGTTATTGTTGACCGGCGATGGACCGGCGTCCCGTCGTCGGGTGTATTCCTGCCTTACGCCCTGTGTTTCCGGGATAGGCTCCGGCTTCACCGTGACCCTATATAGGATTAAGCGGTTTCAGATAATGAGATGAGATGAGATGTTATTGTTGACGCGCCGTTCTCTCCGCAGCTCTGCGCAACGCTCTGTGACCCTCGAGGTAAACGCGCTCTGGAAGTGCAATAATCGTTATTATAACTCTCTCTCCCACTGGACACCGCTACTCCAACTGAGTAGCGTCAACACATAACGCACATTTACAATACAACGTGGGATCCTCTTCAATCACGCGAAAGCCACCCACAGTCGGCATTGTGACTGCGGTCACCAGAGCCAGACCTTCGTGTGGTCTCGGGCGACACTGCCAATTGTCATCATTAAAACGCGCTTAATCCTGTACAGAGCCACGGAAGGGCAGAGCCTATCCCAACAGACAAATGGCGCAAGGCGGGCTATGCCCAGGGTGTGACGCCAGAATATCGCAGGGCACTTTATTTTGGATGCAATTTACTCAGCAGGCCAATTATGCTCTCTTAATTTAGTTTCCAATTAGCCTCTCAAACGTCTCATTGAGCTAATAGTTTCACTTCTTTGTGTCTCATTAATGTACTGGAGCTATAGGTGACGTTTGTCCTGTGCAATGCTGTGTGGACTCATTTTGTGCAGAAGGATGTGAACCTGGTCGTATTCTCTGAAGACTGCTGCCAGCGGTGACAAGATCGACCTCTCTGGAGGGGGTTCGTGATGGACGCCCCTCGGCAGTCGCCCTCCAACAACAACGGAGGGCGGAGGAGCGACGCTCACAACAGCGAGCGGAGCGCCGGGCGGATAAAACTCGGCGAGTTGGCACACAGTCGGGAGCACACGTGATGGCAGAGCCAGTCATCTCAGCCGGCCTTCCCGCGGCACCTTGGTCTCTCCCGTGATCTCTCCTCTTAGCGGGCCTTCATCACTTCGCGTGGCCTCAAAGTGCACGTGGTCTGGCACAAGCGCCGTGGAGACGTCACCAGCACGTAGTGACGAACGGCCGTTCTTGTTGTCGTTGTTATTTCTCTTTCCCTTATGGTTAACCGTTAAGGTTACATCCCTGCACAAATTAATGATGTCAGTTCATTTTGTCCTTCTGTGATTGTATATATTGTTTACATTGGTTGGTTAAAGCGTATATCGTTGATCAGGAATCCCGCATCCAGAATTCGCAAGCTCACAGCTGTAATAATAATAAATATGCCCAAAACATAACGTTAGAAAAGGGCATTTAATGAATCATAACTGCAAAGGATGGCCCAGTGGGTAGAACTGTCGCCTCACAGCAAGAAAGTCCCGGGTTCGAATCTCGGCTCGGGTGCCTTTCTGTGTGGAGTTTGCATGCTCTCCCCGTGTCCGCGTGGGTTTTCGCCAGGCACTCCGGTTTCCTCCCGCAGTCCAAAAACATGCTGCTGCATAGATTAATTGGCTTGCAGACTAAATTGCCCTTAGTGCCCGGTGATGGACTAGCGTCGCATCGTGGGTATATCCCTGTCTTGCGCCCTGTGTCTGCCGGGATAGGCTCCGGCTCACCGCGACCCTCTACAGGACTAAGCGGTTTCTGACAATGAGATGAGATGAAAGCTTCAAAGGCAATGTGCTGCGGATTATTCTTCGATGCCCCCAGCAGAGGGCATGTTGTTTGTTGGTGAATATGTTGTCAGACAGGCGGCGGTGGTGCATTACGGATGTTCACGGGCTTCCATTGAATCGTGAGAATTGCTCATCGAGCCCTTTTCGGCGTAGTCGTGGCGAGCGTTCCTCCTCCCTCCTTCCTGACGTTTCCCCTCTCACGCCGGAGGCGAATGCCTTAGCGTCGTTTATCCGTGATGATCCGGTCAGTCTCGCTCGTATCACCGTGGAGCCCTGCGCGTACGCAATTACACGTCAATTCTGGCCGCGCAACCACAATCGTCTCTCACGTCTCCTGTGTGTCAAAACAATTAACGCCCACCCCCTTTTACGGTCACATTCTGCTACGAGATGCGTGACCATGCCATCACCCTTTTTTTGCACCAATTTATCAGCGGGGTAGCATCTGAAAACATTCGCTGTTCGACTGCATATTGTGGCAGGCTCGAACTGGCACATTATGTGCAGTGGCGGTTCCCCCGTCCTCGCACGTCTGCGACCGCAATCGCTACCGCAGGAGCACAAGACGACCTCGCTCCATCTGATGCTTGGCATCGCGTCCTCTGCTGAACATCGCCCCTCGCTCCCCCTACCAATGTACACGTGTCGTGGGGGCATCCATGTCGCCAGCATCATTAAAAACCGAGACAAATTATGAACTTCAGAAAAACGATTAAGGGGCACCGGAACATCATTTCTGGCGATGGACTGGCGTCCCATCGTCGGTATATCCTTGCCTTGCGCCCTGTGTCTGCCGGGATAGGCTCCGGCTTCACCGTGACCCTGTATAGGAATAAGCGGTTTCAGACAATGAGATGAGATGAGGAACATCATTTCTGAACGGTGCTGGTCAACCAGGACACTTGATGAGAATGTCATCAATAGCTGCTCTTTCGGGATAGCTATGTCGAGTATTCCTCCTCTTTCCTTCACGACGTTTCGCCTCCCTCAATGGAAGCATCGTCAGGCGTTCTGACATTTCTATTTGATATATTTGCTGTTTAGTAGGATATTTATCATGGTTAGTTTTTGGAACCAAATATTTGTATTGGCTTTAACGTGTTGCGGTGAAAATTAGACACAGTAGAGTGAAACGATGCAAAACATAATTGTTATGTTTTTCCAAAGCCGTATGCTGGATCACGACAAGGTTAGGCTTTCGCTAGAGCAGCTTTAATCCTACCTCGTGCATGAACTGCTGTTGGTGAAAGGAATCTGTTGTGAGTCTCTCAAAATAGAACTGGGAATGGCAGTGGCAAATTGGACGTTCGTTCGGGGCATGGCTAACAGGGGCTGGCAGGGTGTCTGTGTTACATCCGCGCCTCACAGAAATAAAGTCCTGCCTTAGGCGGTTTGACTCCTGCCTCGGACACCTTTCTGTGCATAATGCACAGGACGCAATGTCTGGCTGGTTGTCGCCGGCTGACTCCACACCCCCCTTCCCCCCTCCCCTACCAATGCGTAGTAAAAGAACGGTTCTCCCTCCTCGGAGCGTGCGTTGTTTGAATTATTGGGAAACCCATGCATCGTCACAATTCACCTTAATACGTTTAATATCACGTCGCGAACAATACTCCGGTTACAGACATTTTACGACTGCCGCACGAATTGTTTTTTTTTAATAACTTAATTGGTTTATATCGAGAAAACAACGTGATTATGCGTTTAACGATTATAATACCGTACTTGGTAACTTAAGGATGGGTAGATTGAGTGAAGAATCTGATTAATGTGTCAGTGTCTGCTGGCAGCAATGCGCTGTACGTGTCTGGCATATGGAAGAGAAATAACATATCAAAATACATGTAACTCGGCATTGTTATTGATTTTTAAAAGGTTTACTACAGAAATGAGTAACTAAGGCGTTATATCATGCGTACAGCTTGAAACTCCCAGTGGTGCTACGATCAGTCACACATCGCTGGATATATAACTGTATTAAGGAATGCAACTTCCTGCCCGTGGCCAAGCAGTGTGGCTCGAACAATGCACTTGCAGAGATTACAATATTCTGTACATTTAAACTGCAAAGTGGTACGCATTTAGGCGTTGCAGACATGCATTTGTAAATTGTGCTGCCACGTTTTAGATCGATGTTCACCATAGGACCACTGCCAACACGAGATTTGTTTTCAAGCAAATGTGCCACAGAGGAATATATACAAATAAAATATTAACCAATATCTCAGCCATGGCTAGCATCCATAATGGCACGGGCTGATGTGGTATTGAGTCTGCACAATGCTGCAGTCACTCAGTAGGGCTATGACAGCACTGCTTCATTGGTGCTGATCGCTTGTTTCCACACTGTGCGCTAAGCGGTGGCGTGCAACGACTCTTCATGAGGCCCGCAGCAGCCCTGCCTCGTGGGTGCCTAACGGATCGTGAGGCCAATAGGATTGGAATGGAAGAGGGCCCAGAGTTATGGGTGGTCCGCGATCCATTGACAAACGCCGCAGTGAGCAGCACTGCAGCACGAACAGCTGCAAGGCAGGCGTCCAGTCATCTGTCTCAAGTTGTGTCGCTAATTGGTACAGATTGACAAATACGCGCACACACTCTCATGTGCTTCCTGCACATACGTGCAGGCGCCTAAAGCTACGTCTAGGAGTCGTGTGTACAATGATGTTGCACCGGGGACCATGATAAATTTAATTACGTTCCTCTGTATACTGCAATTGTATACCGATGGGATGAAAACACAATGTATCTATCTAAGAGGGGCACAAGGTAAATAGTTTAATAATACGTCCTCACAGTGTGTGTTTTCATTGTTTTTGGCCGTTTAACGTAATGCTATGTTGGTGCCATAGCACGTTAAAGTACGTAGTTCCTTGCCAAGTGATAAGGCACGAAGATCCCCGGCCATCAGGCAAGGTATGCGAGCTCGTCTTTGATTTCCAGGAAAGCGTGGTTTCTGACGCTCAGGAACTCCGTGCTGCTGTAAGCGACGAGCACGGCTGGCGGAGGCGGCGGCGGCTTCGCGCACCTGCGGCCCCGCCGGCCACGGTAAACGCAGAGCGAGAGCACGGCGACGCAGGCCAGCTCCAGCAGGAACGCGGCCGCGATCGCCGCCTGGAAGCGCCAGCGGGTGGCCGGCGGCGCCGTGAACTCGGCCGTGGCCGCCGCGTCCGCGAACGAGCGATCGGGCCTCCAGCACGAGCCGCGGGCCGGCCCGCCGACGGCCGCCACGCACACCTGGTAGCGCCCGTTCGGTCTCAGGCCCCGCAACACGTGGCTGCGCCAGGTGGCGTGCACGAGTAGCGGCGGCGGCGGCGCGGGGGCCCCCGGCGCGCCGTCCACGGCACGGTAGGCGACGGCGAACGCCCGCACGCCGGAGCGAGGGGAGCACCAGCGCACCGTCACCTCCGTCTCGCTCAGCGGCACGATGGCGAGCAGCCGCGGGGTGGCCGGGGCGGCGGGCGCGGCGGCGCACGGGCAGCCGCCGGGGTGCCGCGAGGACCGGCACGGCGGCTGGGGGTGATGGCAGGCGTCCACATCGCACACCGATGCGTGCTGATGCTGCGCCGCGGCCGAATTGTTCGTCGCACCGGGGACTCCTTCAAACTCTTCTATTTCCACATCAAACGTTTCGTAGGATAAAATGGGAGCCACGAAGAGGTGCAGCCAGGGCGCGGTCGTACTTGTCCGTGTTGGGGTTTGAAAAATGTCCGGACGAGTGGTTAACGTGTCCTCGGAGGGCTTCGTGAGGTTTCCTCGGGAAGTGAAGAGACTAAGTGGTGGAGTGGTGTTATCCGATGATGTTGATTGATCTGCAGCTGTGATATCACTGTCCGCAGATGAAGTGATGGGCACGATGGGTGCTAGGCTTGATACGTTAGTGGCATTGCCCGGTCGGGATGTGTGTGATTGAGGTGTCCTGCCTTGTGCATCACCAAGAGACGTATAGGTTCGCGCTGTTTGTCTACTCGGCACGCTTCGGCTGCGTGCCGTCGGTCCCGCAGTGAATGTTGGTGGTGTGTGCGCGCCGGTTGTGTTTGTGCGTGCTGGCAGTGTGCGTGCTGGCAGTGTGCGTGCTGGGAGAGCGTGTGCTGGCAGGAATTCGGGAGTACGCGAGCCAGGTGGGAGTGTGCGCGCTTGAGCAGCGTGTGGGATCTGCGTGTTCGTTTGTGTTTTCTCCGAATTAAGGCTCGAATTGTCCCCGTGTGATTGCTCGGTATGTGGTTGCGTTGGGTCAGATTTAAAGGTGCCAGGAAAGTGTGTGGACGATGAACGTGTCGTGGGCTGCTGCTGCTGCTGCCGCTGATGCTGTGCGCTGCTCGGAAGAGATTGTGATGTGCGCGCTTGCTGTGTGCGGGACAATTGTGAATGTGTCGGGCTCGAGAGCAACGTCTCCCAAGAGATGACCCCAGCGGGAGTGCTGCTCTTATTTCTCCTTTCACACAGAGCCACCACAATCTGCTTCTCTGATGGAGAGGTTGTCTTTGAATTACGGGTCACGCAATGGATCTCCGGTGGCCTGTAAAACACATGTTCATGTAATTGTATTATTACTCGGTTTCAATCGTTCGCTGTATAGTTTTACGGTTAGTTTTTCAGAACACTTCATTTCATCGTCTACAGCAGCGCGCGTTATTGCCAATCCCACTGACCGCTGCGAGTATTTGTTTGAGCGCTGAGACGAACAGCATTTGCTCACCTGCTGGAGTTGTTCTTGACCTCTCCTGGAACCCGAGCGTCACTCAGAGTTAAACAGAACAGAAATATAAAATTCAGGAGACGTGGCTCGCCGTGCCCCATGGTCTTGTTCTGTTGGGGTTTTTGTTTTCTTCCACTCCTGCGAGAACATCGCGGAACATCCGTCACATTGATTGCAATCACTTTCGAAATGACGCGCTTAATGCATAGGAGGGTGCTGAGCGGTGAAGCAATGCAGTAGTGAGTGCATGACGCCACCACCAACACCAGATATTGCATATATGTATTAAAGAACAGTGTGTGTGCGTACATTGCTCGTTGAACAGCTCAAGCGCTTAAACGGCTTGGCCAATCGTGCCACGATATTTTGGAGCGGCCTCGTCTTGATGAGTAGCTGGGGATTTTGTTTTTTGTGCTGTGAAAACAAAAAAACATTTTTTTTTAATTGTTCATTAACAAAAAAAATCGTCCTTGCACCCCCCTCGTTTCTCGATGGACACTTATACTCATCTCATTATCTGAAACAGCTTAATCCTATATAGAGTCACGGTGAGCCGGAGCCTATCCCAGAAACACAGGGCGTAAGGCAGGAATACACACGACGACGGGACGCCAGTCCATCGCCGGGCATTGCGGGACAATTTTAGTCTGCGAGCCAATCAACCTATCCAGGAGCATGCTTTTGGACTGTGGGAGGAAACCGGAGTACCCGGCGAAAACCCACGCGGACACGGGGAGAGCATGCAAACTCCACACAGAAAGGCACCCGAACCGAGAGACTCGAACCCGGGACCTTCTTGCTGTGAGGCGTCAGCGCTAACCACTGGGCCACCGCGCCACCCGGACACTTATACTGATGAGTATAACATATCTGAACCGGTCCTAGCCACCACTGTCGCCTATCCTCACAAGGGCGTTTCTACCCGACTCGAGTGCAGCTGATAGTGACAATAATATTAGCACTTCTAGAGGGCTCTTCACCCGAGGGTCACGAAGCGCTGCATAGATCTGTGGAGAGAACGGCATGTCAACAACAACGACATATGGCATGAACGGCAAATCAACAACAATAACGTTTTTAAAATATATATACAGATGCTCTACATAGCAAGTGCACCGTCTTTGCAGTTTCCGCAGCAAATGTGCATCCTGTCGGATTCAAGGTGAAAATCAATTCAAGGATCAATGTTTCGTCTCATTTTTACTACTCTGTACTGTATTGCATTGGCTTGATCAGCGTGAGTATAATTATCAAATAGTTAAGAATTATAATTTGCGCTTATTATCTTTTAATTAAATGCTCTTAAACATTGCCGTCATCAGTTTTGCACTGAATTTGATTCCGGGGTAATTAGCGTAAGACTCAGATTACGAAAATTTCCCCTCTCTGTACTTTGGGCAGCATCGGCCATTTTATAACCTTGGCCGAGAATGAGGAAGCAGCGATGTGTTGGGAAGAAGGGCCATTGGCCGAAACGTCCACACTTTCACAGTTTTCATTCCAAGGCCACGGTGCTATTGATGGAGGCTTTATTTGTGCCTGAACCCAACTGTCAACACAGCAGTCGCAGCTTCAGCAAATAATAATATGTTCAATCTCGTGTCGGGGGAGGCGAGCGAAAATTGCCAAATTAATTCCGTAAATGTATCGAGTTACTTTTTCAGAAGATAACTTAGCAAGAATCTACACCAATAATAATTACGTAAACATACCACTTAGTACATAAACAAACTCTAGATACACCTTAGAAGGGGACAGTTTCTGGGGGCATATTATGAGGAAAGACGAAATTGAAAATCGGGTTGAAAGTGGAAAAATTGAAGATAAGAGAGATCATGGATAACAGAGAATGACTGATGTCAAGAGTCTTTCGAGATAGATGAACATATCAACAATGGACATACTTATAAGTTCGAGAAACAGATATTTGTGGAAGACGATTGTCACCATCGTTCTGGAGGCTACGGTGCCTAGAAGAAGTTACATATATGCATGCACGTATGCACACCCACACATTTACCCGAATTGCTCACACATCCAAACACAACCGCTTTGTATACTTTCTAAAGTTTAAACAAATGTAGGAGCCACACAAACACTGCACACGCTGCATCAATAACCCAAAGTACCTCTACTTTGCATTTGATTTAAATGTCATAAGCCAGTGTTGCTGATAAATGTAGTGTGATTAGTCAATAGCCAACTGTTACTGAAATAATAATTCAGTTCTCTGTTCACACCAATTTGTAAAATGTATTACATTATTCCTTGCAAATGTCATCCGTATTTGGTATAGCCCGAGACAAATCAATAACATGACATGCTAGTGTATATGTATGATGATGACCAATTGTCCGCAATATTGTAGATAACCCAGTGGTTTTTTAGCCAACCACAACCCCAACAGCCATCCCAACCACAACTCTATGGAGAAACCACGTTGAACTATGATAACCCCTGCACAGGTGGCGGTTCGTTCTCCCGGCGCGGCAGTCCAAGCAACGGAAACTTTCCCAGATCCCTACTGCTGCTGCCCAAGGTAATTGTCCTGAATCATTTGTTCCCGGTGTCCTGAGATGGTGTAACTTGCTTACCCCCTCCCTGGCGGACAACTATTCAAAAGAGCTACACAGCTCAACGGTTCCTTCCAGTTTGATAAACACCGACTGACTTTCCAAGACGTCTGACCAGAATGGAAAGAGAGACCAAAGCACCCTCTCGGGGGGCTCTATGGAGCTCCGACCAGTGAAGGCGCTTCCACAGGGCCTCCACGAAGCCTCCCACCTTGTCCACTGTAAACTAAACGTGGACTTGTCTCTCACGTGGCCGAGGTCTACACTGTGATCAAAGCTTTGCAATCTACTGGAGTAAAGGTTAAGCACATTACCCGTAGCGGAGCTCAGCACAAATCGATTCTTGCCACTCGAACGCAGATGCCAATTCCCAATGGCAAACCTGTCCTTCTCAACTTGTCGTAGTTTTACAACATGTGTTGTATGTCTTATTATTTATCCGTTCTACTGCAGTGATGGAGAACGCACGTTTTACAACACTTTTGTGATTAAAGAGACCCGAGACTGTTATGTTCCGTACTTTCTAAAACAACAATTTCCCTGTGCAAACTCATTGCGCACTACATCAAATACATAACGCGTACACGTCCTTAATGCACAACAGTACGAGAGAGGAAAATACGACAGATAATGTCCGAGATCAGATATCTTCCAAACTACCGTGCACGGCATCTCACCGGTCTTGACGAAGTGACGACGCTTGTGTAATGTAGAAACAAATATTCAGTTGATAGCGCATGGGTCTAATTACCATAAAGCAAAGAGACAACATGTATTTACACCACAATTCCCACGCTGGTGCGCCGTGCGGGCACCGTAAGTGTACTTATATCCCCCCCTTCCCTGTGGAGCTCGTGAGCCCTGTGAATGCCTCTTGCAATCACTCACTGCCGCCGTGGCCCCCTCCTCGGTCCACGCTGCCCCTGGTATGCGTGGTGTGCAGCGGCCGTGCTCAGCGCGCTGATCGCGTGCGTTGGGGGAGAGATATCTCCATGGAGCCTTCTTATTGCAGCTCTCCCACACAGATCCTCTGAAACGTTAGGCTGGGTAGGGAAGGGAGGTTTCGGGGTGACGAGGCGGCGCAGGGGTAGCGCTTTTGCCGCTGGTTGTAAAGGTCCGCGGTTCGGGCTTGGCAGGTCGCCCTGGTTATTACTCGGCTGTGTTTTAACCGTGAAATATCAGTGGACATTAGAAGTCCCCTGAAGCCATTCGACACGAATAGGCCATAGTGTGCCGACGTCACGGACCGACTTGACCAACTTATAAACATTGCTCATTTTAGATTTCACTTCATAACACCGGACCCTACTATGACTCATGCGGTAGACTGTATTAAACGCAGCACCTTGCGTTATAAGAATGGCGCGAATTACCACCCTTTATTCCTTTCCGTTAACAGAATAACACAACTTCTCTCACGCAGCACCTAATTCTTAAACAATACACAAGCATGTACACCAGTGTTGGGATGCGCTATAGTTCGAGTTCACTGTAGCGTAAAATATGTTTGGCAAAAAGAATGGCGTGAATACCAACTATCACCATGGTGAGAAATGTGTGAATTTTATAAATGCGGCGTAAGTATTAAACACGGTGGGGTTTGGGTTTTTTTGGAGAGAGGAGATTTCCAAAAGGTAATTGTGAGATTAATAATTGGATAAAAATCTGCAGTTAACGCTAACGGGAAAAAATAACATAGCGGTTACTTTCCACTAAATCTTAGAAGATCGCTGCAGCAGTACCACGTTACCGCCAAGCTTTATGCGTACGATGTGGAGCCTTTCCACAAAGTGCAGAGGCATTCCACACTGCCTACTAACATCACAAACGCGCGTAGGGGAAACGCGTGCACGTGTGCGTTCCTGGGCCGTGAACGGGACTGGTAAGCGAGTGACGAGAGGACACCACGAGTCATGGCACGGTGAGAAGTCCCTCGCCTCTTGTTCACTGACGATTGACCGGTGCTTTTTTTTTTTTTAAACAACATTTCCAACTCTATTCGCTGAGGAATCGTGCGTTGGATCTACCCTGAAGACATCCAGGTGACTTTCACCATGAGAATTACTCCCAAGAGCTGCTCGTAACAGATAGCCGCGGCGAACGTGTATCCTCTCTCCATCACGATGTTTCACCTCCTCAGTGGCAGCTGGTCTCCAGGTCATTTGATCTCGTCCTCTGGCTTCTGTAGCAGCTCGTCTGTGAGACGCTTGCCTTGAAGCGTTGCGCTACAGCGGTGGTCTCCAGCCAGTTGATCCCCAGAGTCTTGAGCAATCGATCATAATGTCGCCGGTCTGCGCCTAATTGTAATGGGCCGCACGTGCCATCGCGACACGGGCATTTAAAATGGATCATCAATATAGAGAGACGGGCACTGTACAACTTAACAATTATGATATAACACGTGACACCCACTCACACTTTGTTGAAATGAGCGGTAGACGATTAGTTCCCGCATCTTGCCAATGACCCCAACGACCTGAGTTTGATTAATGAACCCAGACAGCATCATTAGTGAGCGATATCTGAACCGCCCCTCCCCCAACCCGCTCACCATTTCACTAGCAAGCACTACCCATAATGGTGAAGTATGGTCAAACAACACCCATGACGGGGGGGGGACTTAATTCAGCAACGGCTAG
>JAZEWT010000010.1:4499687-4519259 GCA_036362905.1 Mordacia mordax | reverse complement strand
GAGACGGCTAGACAAAGCGGTATACAATCCGTGTCGTACGCTGTCCCTCGGAGGTAGGCTATACCTTGCACCATTAAAAGAGAAAATAAACTTATCTCACTCAGCTTTTACATTCCTTTTAGAAACCACTGCTGTGGAATTTCAGCCTGGTTTAGATGACCTGTCAGGTCGATATACGGCCTAAGCTGGTAGAAAGAAAAAAAAAACACAGGAAAGGCAGGGATTCTGGGCGAATTTCTATTCATTCTGTGGAGAGAAAAAAAATGTCACGAATGCAGATTTGTCCAATCATGTAAGAGAAGGAATAGTATCTGTACAATTTCTAAATAACGCGTATTAAATGAACAGGTGTTGTGTTTGAGAATTGCTTTACAAAGCTGTTCTTGTGTGACTGAGCGGAACCCCTCTCTTCTTCGCGACGTTTCGCCTCAAACGTTGTCGAACGCCTCAGGATGCCTCCACCGTTTGAGGCGAAACGTCGCGAAGGAGAGAGGGGGAGCGATCGACGCTCTTGTCCAGGAAGAGCAGCTTTTGGAAGCAATCATCATGCACAGAGCCGGGAAACCCGACAGCAGAACACATGTAAAAGTATCGTCGAATTACTGACAGTACGGGCGGCGTGGTGACGTGGCGGCGCAGTGAGTAGCGCTGTCGCCTTACAGCAAAAAAGAATATGAGTTCAATTCCCAGCTCAGGTGCCTTTCCATATGGCGTGCGCGTGTTCTCCCCGTGTCCACGTGGATATTACCTGGGTACTTCAGTTTTCTCCCACTGTCCAAAAAATATGCTGCTGCCTATTTTCATTATCCCGCTGAGTAAATTACCCTCATTGCTTTGTGATGTACAGGCGTCCCATCATAGGTATAGCACCGCCTTGCGCCCTGTGTCTGCCGGAATAGGCTTCGGGCCCACGCGACCCTGTACAGCATTAAGCGGATAATAATGATGATGATAATTTCAGTTCGCACAAGCTCTTTCCCGTTCGATGATTTCTATTCCCGCGAGCGTGTAGTTTAGTAAATTCCAAGTAAGCTGCTGTGTTTAGACGGCAGCTCGCCTTATTAACATGACTTTAAAATGTCTATTATTCTGAACAGTGGACCATTGAATGCCAGTACCAAACAGCTTTTGGGAACATTACTAATGGTGACTAAAAATGTGTCCCGATAGCAGAGCACAGACTTACTCTCACAAATGAGCTACATGCAAACATCTGTTTTGTGCAGCCCTTTGTGACGCTCGGGTGAAAAGCGCTCTAGAAGTTCAAATATTATTATTGTGACTACAGGTGCATTTCCTTAATTAAATCCAGGGGAGAACTCATTGGGACAATATTGGCTGCGATCTGGAGCCCTATGAGAAATCTCATCTCATCTCATTGTCTGAAACCGCTTAGTCCTATACAGGGTCACGGTGAAGCCGGAGCCTATCCCGGCAGACACAGGGCGCAAGGCAAGGATATACCGACGATGGGACGCCAGTCCATCGCCAGGCACTGCGGGGCAATTTAGCCTGCGAGCCAATTAACCTATGTAGCAGCATGCTTTTTGGACTGTTGGAGGAAACCGGTGTGCCCGGCGAAAACCCACGCGGACACGGGGAGAGCATGCAAACTCCACACAGAAAGGCACCCGAGCAGAGATTCGAACCCGATACCTTCTTGCTGTGAGACGACAGCGCTACCCACTGAGCCACCGTGCCGCCCGAAAATCGCTCTAGAAGTGCAAATATTATTATATAGTAATGTACGCAAAACACGCAACAATGACGCACAGCCACAGCCCGCCTCCCTCCCCTCCGCACCCCACACATCCTCCTCCTCCTCCTCCATCAATCTGACTCATCCTACGGTGCGATGCGCCGGGGTACCGACGTCTCGCACCGCTACCTTGACCCTTATATGGGCAGTGCTCACGGCGTGAACCCGTGCTGCACCGGTTCACGACAGATGCTGTGCATCTGTCTTGAAGCATCGCTGGACAGCGGCGAGAGCCTGGTTCATAAACGAAGCGCCAGCTTCACACGACTGCTTTCCTTTTTATTCCATACCCATTGCTCCCGTTGTGAAGTTCACGGTTGATTTTGTACTCAATCTCATCTCCCGTGCAACCCTGGTTATTGTTCCACAGCGTCGTTTCGCCGTTTGTCTGTACGTGGGAAAGGTTTTTTTTTATAAAAACCATAGCAAAAAACAAACAAGCGAGAGCCAATTGAAGCTCAAGGATTTCTTTCAGGAATCTTGGTAAGCAGACAGAGTAACAACAAAAAACCTTACCCACCGTCATCAATCTCACTCCCAGATGTGTCCGTATATACTTTACTATGCTCATCTCATCTCGTTGTCAGAAACCGCTTAGTCCTGTACAGGGTCGCGGTGACCCGGAGCCTATCCCAACAGACACAGGGCGCAAAGCGGGGATATACCAACGATAGGACGCCAGTCCATCAACGGGCACTGCGGGCAATTAGTCTGCGAGCCAATTAACCTATGCAGTAGCATGCTTTTGAACTGTGGGAGGAAACCGGAGCGCCTGGCGAAAATCCACGCGGACACTGGGAGAGCATGCAAACTCCACACAGAAAGGCACCCGAGCCGAGATTCGAACCCGGGCGTTCTTGCTGTGAGGCGACAGCGCTACCCACTGGGCCACCGTGCCGCCCTTTTACTATGCTCATATTTTGGGAAATAATTACTCTTTAGCACAGAGAAGGAGGCAGCTCGATTGAGTTAGATGGACACCAATTTGATGTACAGCTGAAAGTCTTAAAACGTTTGTGTTGTAGATTTGCAATGACGCTTGCTGTCTGGCATAGGAATAATGGACGTTGTCCGTCTCCGCAGGCTGCCAGAAGACAATATACCTGACCCAAAAACGATTTGGACACCCGTGGTGCTTGTACATGTCACTTGCATCACCCAGCCACTGCAGAACGTCTGATGGAGTGTTATAGAGAATACAGGTGGTGCATTGCCTTGGCAGTCTGCATGGCCTGGCTCTGAATTGCCAGAAGAAATCACAATCAGATCAACGGTGTCATCATTTCCTGGTTTCACAATGGTTTGTGGATGCTGCCCGGATGACTGCTCGACAAGAATCATTAGGTTTACTCCAGTTAATGAAGAGCTGAACAAAGGCCCAATTGCGAGCTCTTCATAGAGGTGAGGTTGCATCGTCTGTGTTATGTAACCCACGGATCCGTCTCCTCTCAGTCCCAGCAACATCTACACAACCAGTATTTACGGTCTGACAACTTTAACACTTTTCAGTTTTGGTTTAACCGGTAGTATTTATTTGTTTTTTATTTATTAGGCGTGTATGATGATATGTCACCTTGGATAAAGGCGTCAGATAATTAATTAATTCATATTATTATTTGTGCTTATTATTATTATCTGGCAAAAAGACAGTGACGTGCTCAGCACAAGGTATTAAAGAAGTAATCTGATTCAGGAGGACAATATTGACAAGCCCTGACTCTATGGAGGAGTCTCTTGAAAGATGGCAATAGACATCTGACAGTAGCCACCCTCCAACAACGTAAATAATTTTCCAGTCTGTACCATGACTTCCATCACACCTGTCACTTCTCATGAGCTCAAAGTGCACCCAGATAAAAAGTATCGCCGACACAAAAATGTCAAAGGGGTGATGTTGTGAAATAGATTTATTCCGAGATATTACAATGCCCTATCTTTAGCTAGACCATGATCAAAATCTCAAATCTCAATCCTCTCATCTCCATTTCCTGACCGAGTTTACTTTGTCTTGCAAGTTATTTTACATACAAGCGCGTGTCATCATCATCATCAAGCGCATGCCCCACGGAACGTAGCGGTTCCTACGAGACGCCTCAAGTTGATGTCATCCTACGCTCGCCGTCACGCTGAAACCAGTCCAAGACCATGGTGGTTGAGATCAACCTCGACTCTGCCGCATCCCCGTTAGCCGCGGTGTGGCCCCGTGTCGTCTCCAATCTTGCGGTGGGCCATCACTGGTCGAGCGAAGAGCTCTGGTGTGATCGGCCGAGGCATCCGCCCGGGCGACGTGTGCGGAGCGTTGCAGTCTTCTGGCTCTGTGTCAGACGCTGTTAGGCAGCCTATTCGTCAGCGAACCTCGGCGCTCGTGATGTGCTCGCTGAAGGGAGCGCGGAGTGTCCGTCGCCGGCACCATTGGTCGAACGCGCCCCGTTTCCGGCACGGAGGCGCTGTTGTTGCCCACGTCTCTGAGCCGTACAGCGCTGCACCGGTGTGCACGTTGTGCAGGCGGATCTTTGTGGTTGTTTGGACGCTTGAGCGCCAGATATATCTGTCGAGCAGTTTCATGCTAATGATGTAGGTTTTCACGGCTCGATGCATGATGATTGCTTCGAAAAGCTGCTCTCTCGGGACAGCCGCGTCGATGGCTCTCTCTCCTCTCCTCGCGACGTTTCGCCTCACACGTTGGAGGCACCTTCAGGCGCTTGGCAGCTTTTCGAAGCAATCATCAGTTTCATGCTCTCACGCACAATTGAGATTCGTCTTTTAATTTCGACCTCGGTGCTTTCAGTGCGATGCAAATTGCAGCCGAGGGAGATGAACGATATTACCGATTCAACAGTGTTGCCCACTATTTGAACTTTACTAAAACTAATAGCTGCTCATGAGTGGTCTGCATGTTGGTTTTAATCCAACTTATTTTCCAGAACAATACGGAAGGCTTAATTATTCATGATCTTCAGTGCGAGGAGTAATACTTTGCATATCTCAGCAAGCTAAGTCTGCTAGGTTCCTCCCAGCAGACATTTGTGAGCGGTACGCTGCAAGACACAGTCCACTGGGGCAAGGATTCAGGTTTAGAGCAATGGTGCAGCCTTGCCTTAGGCCACAATCATCTTGAACTCCTGAAAGGACTTCCCGTCCGCGTGAACGCGGTTGGCTGTGTCCGATCTTCCGCGGTAAACTGATACTCGGCATACAAATCCACTTGCTTAACCATTAATAGTTTTCTCTGCTGATTCTTTTTTTGCCTGCATCGTATATTTATTTGGATACCGGACACCTTAAGACATCAATTGTATAACATTCTGTGTGAGCCATATTCTCTTTAATGCGCGATGAAGGCCTAGCGGTAGCACTTTTTGCCGATTGTTGTCAAGATGATTGTTTCGAAAAGCTGCTCTCTCGGGACAGCCGCGTCGATCGCTCCCTCTCCCTCCATCGCGACGTTTCGCCTCGCACGTGAATGGCATCCTCAAGCGCTTCGTGCGTGTGTCGTGTGTGACTCCTCTTTATATGTAGGACGAAGGTCGGGATCTACTTGAAGTGGACCCCGTCCTTCGTCCATTAATCCTGAAATGGAGCAACTCTATAGAAGAGACTTCACACATACATAGTACCTACATATGAATAGGAGTCACACACACGACACACGCACAAAGCGCCTGAGGATGCCTCTAACGTGTGAGACAAAACGTCGCGATGGAGGGAGAGGGAGCGATCGACGTGGCTGTCCCGAGAGAGCAGCTTTTCGAAGCAATCATCAAGCATCCAGCCTTAAATACCCACATCGTTAGATTGTTGTCGAGGATCAACGTCAGTGGCTGTCCTGGTTCGTACCGAATATAGAGTATACACTCTCTGATTTACAGTGGGCGTTAACAAATAATAACACAATTTATAACGCGCGCAAATGTCACGCCTGGTCACGGACGAGATGGAGAGGCGCAGCAAAACCGCAGGGGATAGAGAGATCAACCCGCGCCAACCCGCCTGACAATCTTTCCAATATTTACTTGATTGTATCGATCAATGTATCAATAAGTTTGGGTTTTTTTAGTTGTGGGAGGAAACCGGAGAATGCAGAAGAAACCCACGAGGAATAAGGGGAGAACACATAAACCTCACGCTGAAATTCGCCCGCGGCAGGAATCGAACCGCCTCAGTTTGGCACAGATTACAGCGCTGTTTCAGCGTCACGGTCAACACTTGACAACTCAGTATACAACACCCAAATTACTTAATTGGGTTAAAGTTGCAGAGCAACATCGCCCCTCACTTTGAAATCGCTGCAAACAATGCACAACAATTTGAACAATTATTTTAATCAGTCATTTCATGTCCTCTAACTTCTAGCCATTATTTGACTTTCAGTTGAACTGTTCTGATGTTGTTGACATGCTGTTCTCTCCACAGCTCAGATTTGTAAAAAAATATATAACGTTATTGTTGTTGATTTGCTATTCATATATCGTTATTGCTTACATGCCGTTCTGCCCACAACTCTGTGCAGCCCTTTGTGACCCGGGGTGAACTGCGCTTTAGAAGTGCAATTATTATTATTACATCTGCGATGAATGACGTGAATACCAAATGTGCTCATTGCTTGATTGATGACCCCTCTGGGGTCAGAAATGGAATCACCCCTTTAGCGTCATTATCGCAATGGAAGGGGAATTACTCCTTTGGGGTCATTCCATTTCTCTCTTCAAGGGCAAAAAAATAATTAACTTAGAAAGTAAAACGTCCTGCCTCTCTCACGTCCTACACGCGTCATGGTCTACTACAGTACAGTTATTAAATCATTATGACCTTCACTTCAGCATCACTGACAATGACAAACATCATTGATTCACGCCCTTCTGGATGCTTTCTAACACTTAACCTTGTATAATCCGTGTTGCTCACACATTTTAGTTTATGACGCTGCAGCCATACCAACCGATTGTATACATTATCAGTTTGGTGACCTTGCCGGTTTGGCCGCATCTCACTCTTGAATGAGCGCCTGAAAGGTCACGTTTGTTTTCACTGTGGTGACCGAGCGTACATGGCCTGGCACAGGCACCGTGGTGATGTCACCGTCACTTAGTGTCGAATGGCGGTTGTTGTTGTTGTTGTTGTTGTGAGCCGAGCGGCAGCGATGCAATAGATTCGTGCGCAGGCGCGTACTGGCTCGTGACATCACAGGGCCGTGAGGGATACTGACGGCCTTGTCAAGCAACGAATAGGACATGGCTGATGATCGTGGAGGCCGATAAAAAAAACAGAACGATCAATACTTTAACAATGCGTTGGAGGGACTTAAATCCACGACCTAGAACTACCTTTTTTAAAGTCCTCCGGCTCCAGTAATAGTAAGAACCGAAGTAGACGCAGGGGCGCTATTGGCGAATCTAATTATCTACATTCATCTGCAAAAAGAACTCCTCTTCTCTGTGTGATTATCCTACGTTGAATGTAAACTAGATTATTTTGCTGCCTACTGCTCACTAATCTCTCATGCCCTAAACAAGCGAATAATCGGAGATGCCGATAATGCGAGTGTATAGAAGACGAGCCTGTTGGAAATAGCAAAATATTAATCCAGGAACACCTCAAGGAGTCATTGAAATCTTTGGCCAACTCCTTAGCACGTGTTTTGCACGTTAGAGAAAACCAAATCACTGGAGAGACGCAATGAAGTCTGGGATCCATACAACTGTGCTGGCTTACAGGTGTTTGTCACCATGCATATGTTTTCCGCCCCCTGCCCTTCTTGTGATTCCAATTATTCAAATTGTCTGCCTCAATCTCTCGCTCTTTGAACAATCCCGTCCACTTTGTCCGCATTAACACTGTGGCGTAACCACGGTTAAGGAAATCAACATCTTCAGCGACTTGCACCGAGCGTTTTCTATATCACCCCGTCCAATACCATTTCTTGCCGTGACAACAAACACAACACAGCACCTGCCAACGAAATAATGAATGCATTTCATTTTGAGGGCTTCCCCTGCTACATGAAGCTGTCAGATATTGCTGCCTTCTCACCTTGTCTCGGGGATGCATCCTACGGCGTCTCACACTCAGCTTTCACTCACCGTAGGAGAACACAACGCTAAACCCGGTGTTTACCTCAAACTCCCAATGATTTGCAGTTGATTACAACATATGTGTTGCACTCTAATACATATTGTCAATTCATCAATACAGAATCAGTAGCCAGTGGCTACTCGAAGTCAGTGTTTTAATCGTCTGCCACTCCGTGACTGCCGTTGCTCATTACAGCTCTTCCAATTATTTGCAAACCACTAAAATTGCTTCACTGTCTGAGTGCTAACCACCTAAGCCAGTTTGCATGGATTTTATGGTTCCAGTCCCGCTGATATATCATTATTTCCACAGGGAATATACAAAGCGTGTCAGCTGTAAAGTGAACATTAAAGACTGCCTGCTATATAGTGGATGATAAAGACCTTTTTGCATTATTCATGAGAGCTAGATAATTGTCTTTTGGTGTGAAAATTATTTAAAATAAAATGAAAACCGTCGTACAAATACACCCATACAATTGCAAAACACAACGCCTTAAGCAAAAGGATAACTAATCTAATGCGCAACGAGAAAATATGAGCAGAATCCTTGCAGATGAAGCGTGCGAGATCTTGACAATGAAATCCCAGAAGGCACTGTAAAGGCTCCGGTACGCGCCGCTGGCGCAAGCGCTTCCCGTACGCGCATCTCCCAGCTCGGCGAGATGCAGCCTGGTGTTATCATTCCTCCATTGAGAGGTAGGCCGGGCTTGCTTCATATTTTGTTGTGTCCTATTCTCCTTGCTTTGTTATCGTGCGACAGGAGCCGCGATGCATTCCCCGCTGGCCGAGCGAACGGCGCATAGAGGCGAGAGGGAGAGAGCTGAGGGGGTGGTGTGGAAAGGGGGGGGGGGGCAGTGCGGGGAGCCCAATCATCCAAGCTCTCTCCTCCCCACCCCCAGAATCATCTATTTATCTGCACGACTGGCTGGTGGCTGCGATCTCGCACTCTTACGGCTGCGCCAGCGTTTGCAAGCTGCAGGCGCGCTTCACACGATGCCTGTCTGGGGCCCGCGTGTGCGCTCTGCACGCGTGGCTTGATGAGCAGATTTTCCGGCGCTGGAGAGGAGCGGATGGGGATTAAACAAGGCGCGCCGCTATCCGTGTCAAAGCCTCCCCGTGCACATGGGCAGGGGAGAAGGGTGCAATTAAAATGGCCGTGCGCGTGATGTCTGGATATCTGCCTAAACTGCAATTTAAAATCTATCTTCAGAGATTGTCATTACTGTCAAATCCAAGACATGGTCTCATGATGAGCATCACTCTGGGTTGCGCGCCTTCCGGCTTCGAACAGCTGCCGTTGTCCCTGGAAATAATGCGAAGGTAGGTAGGCTCTGCCACTGTGTGGAATATGATTGCATATTGATAAAGTATGGTTAAGGTGTTCGTTTCGTGAATGAGCCTTCGCAATGTAAGCGTGATGACTGACGTCTATAGGTTAATTTTGTGCAAGTTGAACATCGTACAGGTTTTCATTTTCGCAGATAAAAACCTCGACGTAATTGTGACAAAAGCGCTAGCATGTTTTTTTCTGTGCAAGATTTCTGTGTTTTATATTCACGTAAACATAGAGGTTTCTTTTGTTAATGTTGCCAATGTTACTGCATTGCATTCGTCCACTGGCAAATGTTAAAACCTGAATTTTGATATCTTGCTCCTTCCAGTAGATACATTAATATACAGTATATCATGTGTTTATCATACAAATGCATATTACAGTTGTTGGAGATGACCAGAAACTGTGCGGATGTTATGCGGTTATAATTTTTTTACACTTTAGCCACTGTGTTCCCCCTTGCAGATAGCAAGTCTCTCCACAAGCATCAAGCCGCTGTCTCCTGACCTTAATGGTACAATATTGCCAAATAATATTCCTCTGTTATGTCCTTGTGTTCAGTCCGTACTTTTGTTTGCATTTGTGCAGTCTGCATTTTTACATAATCATTCCGCTGCTCTTTTTCGTTTCAGGACTTACAGAGAAGTAATTTAAGCGTCTCTGAAATAAATTAGAGAGATCAGAGGAAAGGTGGTGGTTCACGCTGCTGCAAATGGAATCCTCGGAACAAATTCCTCTGAGAACTACAGTCGCCTGTCCTACTAGCTGGTGCCCATCTTCTTCTGGGCCATCTGCCAACCAGCCGAGTCGGGGCTCTATTTCAGTACCATGGACAGCTCCAAAAGGGCACTCTGCCGCAACAACGGCAGCGTCAGCCACAACAGCAGCTCGGAGTTTATTGACCGGACCTTCCGGCGTGCAACCCAGTGGTCAGGGAGAAACATCCTTCACAACACAAAATTGCAACGCGAACGAGGTGAACAATGCGACAAGGAGGCATTCGCAAAACTACGTGGATGTGGAATTGGTTTCCATCAGCCCCGTGTCAGCGACGAGGCGCACTGTGCAGCCGAGAACCGTCGACATGACTCCAACGCCGGGCAGTGAGTCGTACCCGACCGATGACAACGGTGAACCTGTGGATTACGGCTTCATCATTTCTCTCATTTTCCTCTTTGCTGGGATTGTTCTTGTGGTCATCGCATACCTGGTTCCGAGGGAGGCGAGAGTTGATCCCGACTCAGTCTCGGCCAGGGAGATGGAGAAAATCGAAAATTATTATGCGCGGCTTGGGACCAATTTAGATAAGTGCATCGTGGCTGGTCTTTGTTTCCTGACCCTTGGCGGAATGATCCTATCCTGTCTTTTATTAGTGTCCATCTGCAAGGGCGAAATCTACCGCAGGCACAGAATGGGTGGCTATCGGACAAACAGGACATATGGCTCCGTAAACCTGCGCCTCGAGACACCCGACACTGATCTGCATATGAACTCTCTGGTTGAGGCTGAACGTAATCCTCTGGATTCAGATGCAGAACACGAAGTGTGAAATATCAACGCTCTCGAACCAACTGCTGGCTGCATTCCCTCGTGCTAATAATGCGCATCAGTCTCACAGCTGTCAAACATCCTTCAGTATACCACTTGATATGCTCCCGACCTTTTTACATTTGATAAACGCATTTAATTATTGCATACAGTAGACTCTCGATTAACTGCACTTAATTGGGTGAGCCTGCAGAAAAGCGATTTTTGCTTTTAATCAAAGATAATGAAGATGGGATTGTCCACAAGACAGATATGTGGATGAATGTTTTTTATTGTGGGGTTGGGGGGACGTGGGAGGGGGAGGCAATACACGAATGAATACCCTGTACATACTAGGCAGGGAAGGTGTTGATAGTTCACACAACAATGAGTTGATTATGCACTCTTCGTTTATAAATTAACTAAGACTGTATATTGTTCCCATATGAGGTTTACTAAAGTGCAGTTATTTGAAAGTCTGTTGAATACGAAATACAAGTATTTTAATCTATCTTGTTGCATGTTTCAGAAACTGGAGACAAAACAAAAGAACAATATTTTAACTAATTCATACACTCAAATCGCAGTAAATAAAAACCACACGGTGTTTTTTTGGTAAATAACCGAATTACAACATTTTAATTCGTTGGATTAATGTTGCATTTCAAGTCATATTTTATGGTAATTAAAATTGTGGTGTTAAAATTATTACATAAATTAATTGTAGGTTATATATTCCTATTAAATAAGGAACCAGAACAATTGATTTCCTTTTAAACTATGCAGGAAATATTTATTGCTGAATGTAGTGTTCAACATTGACTTTTAATGTATCGTAAATTCGCCTTATATTTTCGCATATGCTGCTTTGTTATGTGTGTGTGTGTGTGTGTTTTTTTATATCATAGAGCCATACATCCATACGTATACAAATCTTGTACATGCCAGCACGTTTAACTGTACTGATAAACGCACGTACACCTCAAATATAAACATTCACTTACCAACTGTATGCTTACATGTGCACAGAGCGTAGCGAAAATGTATCTTGTTGCGGCATTGCTTATTTTTGTCAATGCCTTAGAGAAAACAAATTAGGGTTTGAAGAAAGATGTCTTGACTTTAAAGCGTCGCGTGCTACTTTGAAACCACAAAGGAAAAGATAATGTTTAGCACAAAACATACGTGAGGATTGAAATGAAATAACTTTACTCTATGACTCTTTCTACCTCTTTCATATTTTTAAAGTATTTATGTTACAAAGTCACCTAACTAATAATATTATTCGTACAAGTTGTTGATAGAATATTAAACTTAATTGCTTTAGTATCTATAAGCAATGTGGTATGAACATGTTTGCAAACGATTCGTTGCTTTGATGCAATTGAAAGTGCGGTGAGAAGTTGTGAAGAAACACTTTTGAGAAGAAATTGTGAAGACATATTCAAATATCCTTGTCCTCAACTACGCGGTCGGCTATTAAATGCTTTTATTTGGATAAAATGTGATCTTGTGATGTGATATTAAAGAGTTCTTAGACGATTAGGAAGAGGTACCGACTGCTCCCTCCTGTGAAAGCGCGAGTGTGGATTTGTGACAATATCTCTGCTCACAGATGCGAAGTGTACCAATATGCTGTACATATATTGACAATCTGGAGTAAAATATACGCTACCTCTACCTCTCATCTCATTGTGTGAAACCGCTTAGTCCTATACAGGGTCACGGTGAGCCGGAGCCTATCTCGGCAGACACAGGGCGCAAGGCAAGGATATACCGACGATGGGACGCCAGTCCATCGCCGGGCACTGCGGGGCAATTTAGCCCGCGAGCCAATCAACCTATGCAGCAGCATGCTTTAGGACTGTGGGAGGAAACCGGAGTGCCCGGCGAAAACCCACGCGGACACGGGGAGAGCATGCAAACTCCACACAGAAAGGCACCCGAGCCGAGAGATTCGAACCCGGGACCTTCTTGCTGTGAGGCGACAGCGCTAACCACTGGGCCACCGCGCCGCCCGCTACCTCTACCCAGTTGTTTTATTTCGAACAGTGGAATAGAAAACTCGAAATAACGTGAAGAGAGAGCGATGTCGTCTCGCTTGTGCCCCGACCACCACCACCACCACTACTCCCCCTGGTGGGAAACCAACTGAAGCTTCTTCAACCAGACGCCCGTCGACGTTGACTGACATTTTACAGAATTAACAGCACGGCAGCCTCCCTGTTTGGGGCATTTCTCAATACAATAGATGCCCGTTATTACTGCGAATAGTGTGATTATGTTGTTAGAGAGTGGGTGGCCTGGAGACGAGTGCGAATGACCGTTTGCTTTTTTCCCCAATCTCAACGCTTTTGTAAGAGATCGCGATTCGGGTAGAGGACGCGCATCGTCGATTAGAAATATAACATTGCGTGTTTTTGTTGTTGTTGTTGATGTAAATTAGATGGCGAAGTTACGCGGTTGCTTAACACGATTCCTGTGTTAAGCGCGCGTATGATTGTTGAGCGAACCCCTCACCCCGGTTTCCTAGATTTTTCCCCAGCCTCGGCGCCACCTGTTAGGTTGATTTTCCATCCTCCTCCCGTCGAACGCCGCACAGGCCGTCGATGTTAAACTAGGCCTCAACAGGCACCACCGTTAAGCGGAGGCGCTGGTTCGGGGAGAGAATTAAACACAATTAGTCAATTATTAAATAGAATTATAACCTTACTTTACGTGTACACATACAATATAAACCTCATAATTACGATAAGCTGTTGATTTGCCCTTCATATGTTGTTGTTGTTGCTGACATTACGTTCTCTCCACGGCTCTGTGCAGCGCTTTGTGACCCCAGGGTGAAAAGCGCTCTAGAAGTGCAGTCGTTGTAAGTTTGAGTAAACGCACACTAACTCTATTCATCTCATCTCATTGTCAGAAACCGCTTAGTCCTGTACAGGGTCGCGGTGAGCCGGAGCCTATCCCGGCAGACACAGGGCGCAAGGCAAGGGATATACCCACGATGGGACGCCAGTCCATCACCGGGCACTGCGGGCAATTTATCGGACATTAATACAGTAATGCTCTGCTTATACAACGTAATGTCTTCTTGCTAGATATGCCCGCTTATACCCGTAGAGGGTCGCGGGTGACCGGAGCCTATCCCGGCAAACAGCGCGCAAGTCGGGGTTTTACCCATGGTGGGACGCCAGAGCAAGAAGATCCCGGGTTCGCTTCCCATACTCAGGTGCCTCTCTGTGTGGAGTTTGCGTGTTCTCTCCCCGCGTCCGCATGGGTTTTCGCCAGGTGCCCCGGTTTCCTCCCACCGTCCCAAAGACATACTGCTGCCTAGGTTAATTGACCTGCTGAATAAATTGCCCCAAAGTGCCCTACGATTTATTGGCATCACATCCTGGTATAGCCCTGCCTTGTGCCCTGTCTACCAAGATTAGCTCCGGGCCCCAAAACCCTGGGCACTGACAATGATGACGTGTAAAATAGTGCAAAGGCAGTACATCAGATATTTTCTATACCGAGTCGTGTATGAATTATGTCGAGATGTATATTTACAGTTTTTTTTTTAATGCTTGGTGAAAACATTATCTACGATGACGGAGGGACACTTGTCAACCCCCCCATATTATCTCAAACAAGTCAATGGTCACATGTCAAGCACAGTCCCTATTATCGCCTGATTGATCTATGTGCATGACTGGCACGATGTGGCTGGCATTCTACACTGTGGTGAGCCTTGCCATAGTTTAATGATTTTATCATGGCCAGAAGAATAAGGGCTATTATTAGGATTCTTTTATTATCTATCGCTATATTATCAGATATACGGATACCAGGATGAGTTGTGAATGTACAGAAAACACGATTTCATGTTTGAAAAGTTGACAAGGTAAAAAAAATCACACTCTCTCTCAATTTTATCCCAGTGGGTAGCGCTGTCGCCTCACAGCAAGAAGGTCCCGGGTTCGAATCTCGGCTCGGGTGCCTTTCTGTGTGGAGTTTGCGAGTTCTCTCCCCGTGTCCGCGTGGGTTTCCGCCGAGCACTCCGGTTTCCTCCCACAGTCCAAAAAACATGCCGCTGCATAGGTTAATTAGCTTGCAGACTAAATTGCCCGCAGTGCCCGGTGAGTGACTGCGTCCCATCGTGGTTGTATCCCTGCCCTGCGCCCTGTGTCTGCCGGGATAGACTCACCGCGACCCTGTACAGGACTAAACGGTTTCTGACAATGAGATGAGACATGGCCATCCTGGGCGGGTATATCCAGTAGAGGGCAGCACTTTCCAACACACGACTGCATGACACCAACGCTATTTGTAATTCACAGAGCTAGAATTTTAGTCAAATCAAGCATAGTACCACATGCAATATGGCGGTTTATTTCAAATCATTGGTGACTGATAGATCAACAATTTACCGTACTCAGGAGCTCGGTTTAATCATAGTACAGCGCTTTGTGACCCTCGGGTGATTAGCACTCCAGAGATGCAATCATTATTATTATCGGCGGCCTGCACTTGCACCAGCTTCTCAGAAGTACGTGTGTCAGTTCAGTAATCGTCCTCGTTAATAAAGCCACCCGCCACCTCAAATTAGCAGAATACATTAGAAGTTATCCTTTACATTTATTTTTTTCTGAAGAGACAAAACAATCTCCACATTCATGGAACATACTTGTCAGAAGCCTGTGAGCTGCAGCAATGCGTGTGTGCACTGGTTGTGCAAACATTAGTAGTTTTGTGAATATTACATCCGCCATATAATCAGCTCCGCTTGTTGCTGGATTCCACAAACACGAGACTGGGGTTTCTAAACAATTCTCATTACATCTGGATCCCAAGGTTATCATCATCATTATCAATAGCCGCTTAATCCTGTACAGGGTTGTGGAGAGCTGGGGCCTATCCCGGCAGACAGAGGACATAAGGCGGGGCTATACTCAGGATGTGACGCCAGTACATTGTGGGGCACTGTGAGCAATTTACTCAGCAGGCCAATTAACCTAAGCAGCAGCGTGTCTTTGGACGGTGGGAGGAAACCGAAGTACCAAACAAAAACCCACGCGGACACAAGGAGAACATGGAAGCTCCACACAGAAATGCACCCGAGCTGGGAATCGAACCTGGGTCCTTCTTGCTGTGAGACGACAGCGCTACTCACTGCGCCACCGCACCACCAATCCCAATGTTACGTGCGCTGTAATCAGGTCTCAGATTGCAGGTTACCCCCAGCGCTATGAAGTATAACATACTGCATCAAATCCCGTCCTGTTTACTATTACAATTTCCATGTCTGAAAGCTCAGACTGCCCCGTGGTGACACGCACAGCGCAACTGCAATGATCATATTTCAAGTAGGCTTTATTTCACAACAACAACACATTGCCTCAAACTCTGTACAGTATGATCACTCATACAGTGATTGGGTTGAGGCTAAGTTAAATATTGACAACGTTAGCACTCTTACTTTGGTTAGGCCAGTATGGAGTTACGAAACCCCATTATCTGGACCAGCTGAGTGGAATTATTCACTATACTTCACTCTTCTGGTCAAGTTCGGGATAATATGTGGAGAGACAGATATATTAAAGGGACATTGGCTAGTTATTGTGTTATAGTCTTCAAAATGACACATTATTAGTTTGAGTCCCATCTTATTGTCAGAAACCAATTAGTCGTGTACAGGGTCGCGGTGAACCGGAGCCTCTCCCGGCAGACACAGGGCGCAAGGCAGGGATATAGCCACGATGGGACGTCACCAGGCACTGCGGGCAATTTAGTCTGCTAGCCAATTAACCTATGCAGCAGGATGTTTTTTGGACTGTGGGAGGAAACCGGAGTGCCTGGCGAAAACCCACGCAGACACGGAGACAACATGCAAACTCCACACAGAAATGCACCCGAGCCGAGATTCGAACCCGGGAACTTCTTGCTGTGAGGCGACAGCACTACCCACTGGGCCACCGTGCCACCCGGCAATGACATGGTCATATATTATTCATCATCGTATTCTTATACTTCCTCAAGATACCGCGCAATGATTTTGTATGAATGTCTTTGTTGCTTGTTAGAGAAATGAGGATTATCGTTGCGTTCTGGCTCCATGAAAACAAATGACCAGGATGAAGCCCCACCCAGCCCTGGAAAGTGACTGCATTGCAACACACGAGGGTCGCCTTGGCGTGCCCTTGTGAAATCAAGTCGAAATCTATGCTTATCGCTCACCTTGACCCGTAGAACAATTGCCAATAACACACTGTGAAGAACATAAATAACACACTAACCTGAACAACATGACCCAGGGCTGGCATGCTACTCAGATTTGCAAATTACAGAGGAAACACATCATGGCAGAAAAGTGAATGTAGGCCAAAATTCACGCTTTGCACTTTTTTTGCAATGGTCACCATCAGAGTTCCATCCATCCATCCATTTTCTTCCGCTTTATCCTGGGCCGGTTCGCGGGGGCAGCAGTCTAAGCAGCGATGCCCAGACTTCCTTCACCCCACACCATCAGAGTTTGGTCTTCATATGCATTCCACAAAAAGGACTTCACTAATGCATACATGAAATGAGGGAATACACGTATACTACACACAAAGACATAGTATTTATCATAAAGACAAAGTGAGTCCCCAGGCGGGGTGCCGCTCAATGGATCCAATTCAGGTTGCTTAAGAGCAAAGTCCGTATGTAGTTGTAAAATGAAAACGAATTATAATGCTGCTGTGGCTGTTTGCACAAAGACTAATTTACAGAGTGTGCACAATGACTAATTGCACACTCACGTGGCATGAGTTCATTAAGGCTGTTGCTCGGAGAGCTGAAATGAATCGGGTGAAACAGGCAAGAGAAATGAGATCATCTTGATGGCCCGGTTTCAGCTGGTCTGGGGCAAATATTAAGCGGACAGCCAGAGACACTGAGACGATACGGACACTGGGAGGGACACCGATAAGAGACCAGAAGGAGACACCACGATGATGGTGAAGCAGTAACAGCGGGTAAGCGTCCACAGCAATGGCAGCAAGGTGTCAAGCAAGGCTGCAGGAGCAGCGTGTGCAAGGGCAGCGGCGACTGTCTCGCTGTGTGACAGAATCTAAAACGAGCAGTTCATGCAAGAAAGCCCACAAATATCTCTGAGTTGAAGCAGTTCTGTAAGGAAGAATGGGGCCAAAATTTCTCCAAAACGATGTTCAGGACTGAGGAATAGTTCTCCAAAGCGATGGGTTTTTTTCATCAATCCAGGTTCAATTATTATCGGCATTTTCCAAGCTAATGGGGCCCCATAGTGTTAAAGTGGGAACACTGCACATATGGTTCTCATTGCCAAGTTTTGCACCAGTGAGGTACCGTACATACGGTACTGTGTCTGCAGTCCCTGCAGCGGATAGTGAAGACAGCGGAGAACATCATTGGGACCCCTCTCCCCTCCATCCATGACATCCCCCGCAAACGCTGCACACACAAGGCTCTTGCATTGTGAAGGTCCCCTTCCACCCCTCCCATTGACTCTCTACTCGCCTGCCGTCTGGCAAAAGGTACCATAGCATCCTGGCCGGATCTACCAGACTCTGCAAGAGCTTCTTCCCCCAAGCCATCAGCTTCCTCAACACCATGCTGTCCCGCCCCCTCTTCATCATAATCAGAACAGAGACGCTCAACCTCCCCAACATACCGATGCATATCTGCTCTGGCCACTTGGCTCTATGTAGCCTGGGTCGTCTGAACATCTCATCTCATCTCATTATCTGAAACCGCTTAATCCTATATAGGGTCACGGTGAGCCGGAGCCCATCCCGGAAACACAGGGCGTAAGGTAGGAATACACCCGACGACGGGACGCCAGTCCATCGCCGGGCATTGCGGGACAGTTTTAGTCTGCGAGCCAATCAACCTATCCAGGAGCATGTTTTTGGACTGTGGGAGGAAACCGGAGTACCCGGCGAAAACCCACGCGGACACGGGGAGAGCATGCAAACTCCACACAGAAAGGCACCCGAGCCGAGAGATTCGAACCCGGGACCTTCTTGCTGTGAGGCGTCAGCGCTAACCACTGGGCCACCGCGCCGCCCACAGTTATTAATTGAATAAAAAAACAACAAAGGTACAGGAGTAGATGAAATAGCAGTAGAACAAATCAAATGTTTGGAAGACTTTGGCTTTGACAAGTTGACAGATATTATCAACGACATTTATGATGGTGGAGAGATACCCGAGAATCTCAGTAAACCGATCTTTATTGCACTCCTCTAAACACCTAGAGCAACCTCCAGAGAACCATTAGTCTAATGAGCCATGTAACAAAGATCATATTGAAAGTGTTGATGCTCAGAGCCAGAAACAGAATAAAACCAGAGGTTGTAAAAAATCAATGTGGTTTTGCTGAAGATCTGGGTACAAGAAATGACATTTTCATAGCCTGAATGCTTTCAGAAAGAACAGTTAAAATGAATAAATACCTCTATTTGTGTTTATTTGACTATAACAACGCATTTGATAGTATAAAACACGAGGAGCTAATTAAAATAATTCAGTGACTCGACATTGATGGTACAGATTTGATAATTCTAAGGAACATAAATAGAAATCGGGCGGCACGGTGGCCCAGTGGGTAGCGCTGTCGCCCTATAGCAAGAAGGTCCCGGGTTCGAATCTCGGCTCGGGTGCCTTTCTGTGTGGAGTTTGCGAGTTCTCTCCCTGTGTCCGCGTGGGTTTTTGCCGGGCACTCCAGTTTGCTCCCACAGCCCAAAAAAGCATGCTGCTGCATAGGTTAATTGGCTTGCAGACTAAATTACCCAGCAATGCCCGGTGAGGGACTGGCGTCCCATCATGGGTATATCTCTGCCTTGCGCCCTGTGTCTGCCGGGATAGGTTCCGGCTCA
>JAZEWT010000010.1:4463872-4479377 GCA_036362905.1 Mordacia mordax | reverse complement strand
CAAACAAGTCTGGTCAAAGATGATTTGTTTAGAACACTTGCTGGGAAATGTAAGCAAGTTACTTGATAATACTGCATTGGCAGTGTACAAGCACATGTCAGTAACGCTGCATTAAATTGGGAAAATGTACAAATATAATGTGTGATGAAGTATATTAACATTGTATAATATATGGGGAAGCAACTTTTTAAAATAAGAAAAATGTGTAAAGGTATATAGTTCATGTATCGCAAAGGGATTGTGGCTAATTCTAGTTGGAGACTACACTATGATGACTGATAATAGTTTTTTGTAAAATTATGAACAGTTTTATTTATTGATACGAATAGTTACATATTAGCAGCCATTGGCTAACAAGCCAATAAGCAGTTAAAGTAAATGATCACTAAGTAACACATTTTTATTAAAAAGTAAGATTATAAAATGTTGCTCACACCTTGTATTTTAGGTAGCACTATTGCAGTGAGGTCAATCCATAATCTACTTAGTGATCTATTCCTGGGCCCAATTATCATTTCAATAGGATTAGAGAAGCTCTCAAGAAATGACTTGCAACTGGTCTAATTCCTCAATCTTGAAAAATGAATATTTGCGAGGGAAAAATTAAAATGTCAGTTCTCTTTGACTGCCTTTTTAGTACATGTTTTCCAGTAAAGTTATATTTAAAGTCAAGGTGAACAGTCTGTGCCGGTCTTACAACCACACGGTTTTACGTCTCATTATGAGGTGTGGCTTTTTCTGGTCTCAATCACCCCAAAAATCAAGACTAGACCATGCACCGACATGCCACTGAAGCTATAGTCCCGCTGCTAAAGTGAGAAGTGACCACTTTGGAAATGTTTGCAGAGTGAGCTTAAAAAGATGCTGCGAAAATCTAATTATGAAGACGTTTTATCAGTTTCCCCATTGAAGTGGAGGCAATGCAATAGTCGTGGTGGAAGTGTCAATTTCTCATGTCACAAATGGCACTCTGGTGTGGAATGAATTTAATATGCATTATTGGAAGACTTCTTAATTCAACAGATAATAAGTAACAATTCACATGCATCTTTAAAAAAATCAGACCAAAAACACTTGTTTCAATGTATTATTAATCAGGTTTTGTGGTGTAAAGTGCAGTCTGCCTCTTTAATCCACTGTTTGTGGCTTCTCTCTATATGAATATCATAGACTTTTACTATTAAGGCCACTGTGTTAATGACGAATGTAAATCTTTAGCCATTTGGTTAAGTGGTTCAGAGCCACTGGTGGAAATGCCATGTAACGATGGGAAGGCTGTGTCCACAGGGCAACCATCGTTGACTTGACAGAAAGTAGGTATTCTTTATCATTCTCGGAGTGGTGATGGGGCCGAGTCAATCTTTGATGGAGAATTGAACCTGAAGCCGTTCGGTTTGTGAGCGATACCATGTGCCAAGTGCGTTCTGCCCACAATTACTCGAGTCAGCCTCGGCCAAAACTGTGAAGCTGACGCTGTGGTGCTAATTTGAAAATTACGACGAAGCGTTCAAGCGGCCAAAGTGGCTTCCAAAAAAAAAATCTAAACGCAGAGATAATCCTCCGCTCCCAAACTGGGGATATCAATTTTCACCTATTTCCAGAAACAGAAATTAAATAATTCATAAACGAAAATACTCGACGGTAATTTACTCCAGTAATAAAACGCCATTTGTCGTAAGAAAAAAATACTACTATTTTTCTATATAAATATAACAAATACACGATAAACATTTACAGTGCTAAATGCAAAACACGATTACTATTTTTTGGTTACGATTAAATAAAATTTGATTTGCCTGTAACTCATGTCATCTCATTGTCTGAACCACTTATTCCTGTACGGGATCGTGGTGAGCCAGAGCCTATCCCCGCAGACACAGGGTGCAAGGCAGGGATATACCCACGATGGGACGTCAGTCCATCACCGAGCACTGAGGGCAATTTAGCCTGCAAGCCAATTAACCTATGCAGCAGCATGTTTTTTGGACTGTCGGAGGAAACCGGAGTGCCTGGCGAAAACCCACGCGGGACACGGGGAGAGAACATGCAAACTCCACACAGAAAGGCGCCCGCGCCGAGATTCGAACCGGGGACCTTCATGCTGTAAGGCGACAGCGCTACCCACTGGGCCACCGTGCCTGTAGCTGCTATCTTTTGCCTACTATGCTTGAGCCATGTTCTTCTATGAAGTGTACGCTCTTGTGTAAGAGCACATACTGGTACTATTTGCATACTAAACATGTTCAGCTTTATTGGTTTGATATTTGTGTAATCATCAAGCATGAAATGATCCTTCGCTGCACTTAAAGTCAGTGAAGTGTGATTTAATTACATTTTGACCATGACCTTGAAAACAGAACCTTCATACTGCTCCACGTGTACTTTTGCTTGCATATAAAAGTATCTGACATTTATTTGCGTTATTTGCGTTACATGACTCACATTACCACAGATGGAGGTCAATGCAAGTCAAATAGTCCTCTACTGGATTACAGCAAACCCTCGCCGTGGGAGTTATCTGACCGTATTTCGCCACGCTGGTCAGTGTGGGTTCGTTAATTATCCATCCATCCATTTTCTAAACCGCTTGTCCTGGTGAGGTTCGCGGTGGCAGCAGTCCAAGGAGAGTGGGACCAGACATCCCGTTCCTCAGCAATAGATTCCAGCTCTTCCTGGGGGATTCCCAGGCGTCCCCAGGCCAGCCGAAGGATGTAAATCCCTCCAGCGAGTCCTGGATCGGCCTCTAGGTCTCCGCCCAGTGGGGCCATTCCTGGTAGACTTCCCGGGGGAGCCTTCCAGGGGGCATCCTTACCAGATGCCCGAGCCACCTCAACTGACTCCTCTCAATCCGGAGGAGCAGCAACTCTGAGGTTCTCCCGGATTTCTGTGCTCCTCACCTTGTCACGGAGAGTGAGCCCAGCAACTCTGCGGAGAAACCCTCATTCCTGCCGCTTGTATCCGCGATCTTGTTCTTTCGGTCATTACCCAAAGTTTATGACCATAGGTGAGGATAGGGACATAGATTGACCTCTAAACCGAGAACTTTGTCCGAGGACCAAGCTCCCGCTTCACTACCACGGACCGGTACAGTGCCCGCATCACTGCAGACGCTGCTGCAATCCGCTAGCTAATTTCACGTTCCCGCTTACCATCACTCGTGCATTTCTCGAGTGCTTTTCACCCGAGGGTCACAAAGCGCCACACAGAGCTGCGGAGAGAAAGGCACGTCGACATCAACGACACAACGGCAAATCAGCAGCAACAACTAGTCCGATATACCGGCGTTCAATATTGTAAATTACTGTCGCACGCCTTGTGAAATGTTTAATAGCACCGTTTGATGTCCCATCACCCCCCAATGGAGATCTGACAGCATGGAAAGCACACCATGGATCCTGTGTCGGTTAACTGTACTGTATCTCCCAGTCTCGTGTTATTTACCCCGTGATCAACAGTATTTTTCAGTGCGCTGACTCAACAGTATTTTTGCATCCATGTTTCAAGGAACCTTAAGAGTGGAAAATACGTTGCAACTACTGCCGCAGGTAGTCCAGCCAAGAAAACCTATCGGGCCATTACTTTGGATGTGAAATTAGATGCTGTTAATGGACATGCAGACTGTGACGAAAGTGCAGTAGATCTTGGTCGTACTCTTGAGTATGCCGTCTATCACGGTAAGAGCCATTGTGAAAAAAAAAACCGTAAAAATGTAAAAGTGTGCACAGTGTTACTGAAGGAAGTGCAAAACGAATTCTGAACGTTTGAGACATGTACATTTCATAACGAATCAGGAAGACCTGCCCCAGTCCCTCCTTGTAGTGCCTGCACTCACTCCGCACTTCTCTTTTCCCAGGATACACCAATCCCGGCCACACATTTTCGTGTGTGCCCCTGTAACTGTGTTCATTAAATAGCCCACTAGCATACATACATTATTTCAAGTGTTCTGTGTTTAAGGTGGGAACCACGGACGTGACAACATGACCATTGCACTGATAGGGTGTTTTTTGACAGCAGTGCCCTATGCTGCATACCCACGGCCTATAAAAACCTGTCATCAGGTTTTTAGTTGTTCAGGCACAACTCTGCTTCGTTTCCAAAACCTGCTGAGGTCGGGTGCAGTATGTTTTTATTGGTCACAGCCAAATGATTTGAGAGCGAGTGACAAGATCGAATCAGGATTGTCTTCTTAAGCCGTTCTGTTGGGATTGCAGTGTCAAGCGCTGGAGGTATCTACAGGTGTTACTCGCAACAGCTATCCAGAGAGAGCAGCTATGAAAAGCAATGAAATCCATTTCGTTGATAATATTGGTCACGAAAGCCTTCGAATTAAGAGTATGAAAAGCAAGTCTCATATTGAGCCGTGAGAGGCTTACCTTGGTTTGGAGAAATGATGCAAACGCTTCATTATGGCTAATGGTCACTGATGCTCCTGTGTTTACATGAGTGGGATGGTAATACGGGTTTCTTATTTAACCGCTGCATTGCGGGTGACCACGTCGCGTTGTTGTTCATTAACCGCCTTTACTTGCTCGAGTGCACATTCGCTTTGATGTTGGCCTGTACTCTTTGGCCGCTCTTGGTGGCGGGGAGTCGATGAGGGGGGGGGGCATAAGCACGACCACAGTTCATGTATGAGGAGCTCGCCACTTGGAGAGCGCAGCATGCTCCGGTCCCACCAGGTTAAAGCTGGCACGGTGGGCAGTAAGGTTTCTCCAGCGTGGTTTCAGTATGTCCACCTGAGGTGGCTTGGGCATCTGATTCGGATGCCCCCTGGACGCCTCCCTAGGGAGGTGTTCCAGGCATGTCCCACCGGGAGGAGGCCCCGGGGAAGACCCAGGACACGCTGGAGAGACTATGTCTCTCAGCTGGCCTGGGAACACCTCGGGGTCCCCCCGGAAGAGCTGGAGGAAGTGTCTGGGGTGAGGGAAGTTTGGGCATCGCTGCTTAGACTGCTGCCCCCGCGACCCGGCACCGGATAAGCGGAAGAAGATGGATGGATGGATGGCACCTGCGTGTGAGCTCATCTGTGATCAATGGAATTAGTGGCACTGGCTTTATTGACACCAGCGGGCATGTTGAGCTGATTTGATAGTCTCATACAGACTGTCCTCGTACGCCAAGAAGTGCATGGAGTTAGGTTAAATTCCTTTGGTGGTCCTCAGCCCGTGGAGGGTAGAAAGTTCACATTTCTAAGGCGGGCACCATTCTATGCACAGGATAATCAGTGCTGATGTCCCACAAAGCGCCGCTTTGTTTTTTTGGCCCTGAAGTGGATGATGGGCTGATTGGAGGACCGACAGTTCTGTGCTAATTTGAACGAAAAATAAACATTCATCAACAAAGCTGTCTTCCAGAAAAATAGAGTAAGTGACTTTTCGAGCAAGTCCTACGCATTAGCATGCAAATATTGCGGCCAGAGAGATGGAGTGGACAACACGAGTTTGTGACTGCACTTTACATCATGTGACGAGGTGAATGTTGATTTTCCGCCAGAGTAGATTGGTGATGAGAAAAAGGGTGATTGCTGTTTAAACCAGAGCAGGAAATTAAAGCTTTTGTTAACAACAAAACAACATCTTTCGGCGCTTGCTTTGTCCGCGGCACTTTTTATTTGGTTCTCAAAATACTGTAGACGGCTGCTTAATGCTTAATTGCCAGGCTATTATGCAGGTGTTAAGATCTTTACACCTGCATAATCGCCAGAAACGGTAAAACCTGTCCGACTTATATATGTATACTGGCAAAAAAGTACCCATTAGTGCTTAATACTTGTTTGTTTTTAAAGTGCTACTGGAAATATGAACGTTAATGGCCATTCCCTCGCATATAAACGAATCATTTTATCTCTTAAATTCAATAGATTGTCGCTTTAAATAGTGTTATATTACCTAATGTGATTTCCGTTTTGTGCTAATTTGTGTCTAATGATTTTAAGGTTTGCCGGTGATGACTTTTTAAAATTGCGGGTAATAGCTGTCGATGGTTTTAAACTCTCTTTTTTAATCTTGTAAAAAAAGTCCAGCTGGCTTGTATCATGTACATCTACGCACATATTTGAAGGATTTGCACTTTGAGATCCGTGTTCGTACATTGTGATATAAGGTGGTAATAATGATGAGAACAATAGTGATTTGCTAAATATGTTTCTGCAAGCCATGGTCAAAGTGCACATCATGTCAATGTGTAGCAGCAATGATACTCCGACGACTACATTTCCACAGATTAGGTTGCCTTTTTTTTTACTCCAAGACACACGATCGTGAACTCGGATGTTCGAAAGGACGGCGGTGCAACCAGACATATCGCAAAACAAGGGACTGACAAAAAAACACGCAGGGTTGTGGTGTCGTGGCACTGCGACCTGGTGCACTACGGACCCTTGATTATAAATACCTCTCAGTGGGTGGTTTGTCCGTTGTAGGGCCACCGATCTGTTGTTGATGTGCTCCGTATCTCTACGCAGTCGCAACCATAAACCAACAACACCTCAACAAATGTTCCTCTCCCTACCTTGATCTCAAAACTCCAGGAATTTTACGAGTTAACGGGATCTGATGTCTCTTCATTAGTTACTGGATCTCGGCCTACAAACTGCTCCTTGGACCCCTTCCCATCCAAACTCACCCGGGCAAATTTCAAATCACTTGCTATCTTCGTCAATAATCTCTTCAGTAACTCACTTCACTCCGGCATCGTTCCCCCCACTATTGATATGTGCTGCAGTAACCCGTCTGCTCTTCGTTAAACCTGGCCTTGATTGCTAAAACAGTCCGGAGTCTATGTGTGGCTCTTGATTCCTGACTCAGCTTCGAGACACGTCAACAAGGTGACGAAGGTAGCCTATTTCCATCTCAGAAATATAGCCAGACTGTGCAACATCCAGTCACCTGCTGATGCTGAGAAGCTAATACACACCTTCATCTGCTCACGATTAAATTACTGCAATGCACTGCTTCCTGGCACCCCTGTATACCTGATCAATCATTTCCAGCGTGTGCAGAATGCGGCTGCTGGAGTCCTCACTCGCACACCCATCCACGATCACATATCCCCAGTACTGGTTAATTACAGGACTGAATTCAAGATCCTTCTCACCTACAGGGCTCTCACTGGCGCTGCTCCGACAGACATCCATTCTTGACCTGCTTCAAGCACCCTCCTCAACACGACAACTTTGATCCTCCAATACGGGCTGCTCGCTGCGTGTGCCCAGATTGCACCTCCATACGATGGGTGACAGAGCCTTCTCGCACGCTGCTCTCAGAGTCTGGGATGCCCTTTCGTTAGAGATTTGATCTGCTGAGACGCTGGGAATCTTCAAATCTCGTCTCAAGACTCACTTATTTCGTAAGGCTTTCAAATCCTCTGGCTAGGACTGTTAATGCGGCTCACTGTTGTGCTGGCTCGCTGCTGACCTACACCTGCTCAGGAGAACATTCCTTCTCTCCACAGCTCAGATTTGTAATAAAAAACAAAGAAGTTCATTGTTGTTGATGCGCCGTTCATGTGTCGTTGTTGTCGCTGACGTGCCGTTCTCTCCACAGCTCTGTGCAGCGCTTTGGGACCCTGGGGTGAAAAGCGCTCCAGCAGTGCAATTACTATTATTAAGTCATGTGTCCTCTGCCTCAATGAGATGTGTCTGCTGTGCTTGCATCGTTCCATCTTGGTCGGCTGTTTTCTGTCTTCTATATTGCAGGTGTGTGTACAACCCAACGTGTGGTCAGTTGAGCCATGGGATCTTTGCACTAGCAATGCACACCAACAGCAGGGAGGCACTATGGGTACTTTTTGCCAGTATACATATGTAAGATTACAACAGGTTTTACCGTATCTGGCGATTATGCAGGTGTTAAAATCTTAACACCTGCAGGTGTTAAAATCTTAACACCTGCATAATTGCCAGGCAATTATAATTGCCTGCCAATTTTATAGCAGGAAGGCACAACTCTCATCTTGCTTGTCATGACCACCACATTGTAGTTCATTCAATCCTAGCCATGTCTCACTTAACTCGATGGAACTACCACATTTTGAACTCTGTCTTGTGTTCTCAACCGTTTGCACCTCAAGACCCAGTAGGGAATGGTCTCCACAGACCTCTAGGTCACAGTTGCAACCAACTTGTTGAGAATGACAGGTCTATAAAATAATAAGGCCATGTATTCCTCCCTCATATCAGTTGCTGATCCAGGCATTTTTATACTGTTACAGTATATCCTGCCACAATTAACGCAATGATCAAGTATAATTTGGGCGGTGGTTTGGTGGCAATGTCTCTTAAATATGTCTCGTCTGGCTTTTGTGTGCGAGTCTTTCTGTGCGTAAACACATGCTTTGTGAGTTTGCGCGTTGGCACCACGTCCGCGCGTGTTCGCGCGCGTGTGCGCACCCTTTGTACGAAGCATTCTAATACCTGGGTTTTTTGCAAGGCGTGACAAATTTGCGTTGGCTCTCTTTTGACAGCCACAGCTCCAGCAGCACGTAATCGGGCCAGACGAGCAGCATGCCGAGCCACGAAGCGCCGCGAGACCGGTAACCGCACCTCACCCCAGGACCATTGGAACGGGTAGCGAAGTACGGTGCAAACAATCCCGGTGACTGACGCGGCGAGGAGAAGCGTTCACCCAGCAGTTGATTTTGAAAGTGGGGCTGAAAAACGAGTGACGGGCACGTGTTGCTCGAATCCTGCGCTAACGCAGGATGAAATGTCTGCGTTATAAAACGGGTTCTAGGTGGAATGTGGCAGACCCAGGCTTGTTTTAACATTACCGAAGGGAGTGGTGTTACTAGGGATGTGTACCGCGTGGGTGCACAATCCATTCTGAAATAAGCACCTCGTTTTGGTTTTTAATCCCTGACAGGGTATAGAAAGGCAGCCATGCATATCGGAGTACAGGCCACAACAATGCGTCTTGTGTAACTTATTGGCAAAAACAGATGCTCGCAAACAGGCTGAGGCCTCGTGGTTGTGGTGCGTAATGTAGACGCAACGGTAAACATGTGCAGCTGTCTGTAAAGCAGCGTAATAATACACGCCAGTGGTAAAATACACAATTGTGGACAATCAATTCTTCCATTGTGATCAGTCCTCATGTTTCTTAAATGTGTTTAGAATTGGTTTAGTGGCTGCGAATGCATTACCACCACGATTGTTGCTTAAGTCCTGGTCACACCAGGTTACCTTTGCTTTTACACACCACATGTGTTTCCTAAGTGGTTATGACCTCAGTAAATAACCACCGTGATGGTCACAGCAAACTCCACGCCCTTGCCCCACCTACAAGGGCCTCTGTATCTCCGCGCGTGTTCCCACCTCCTCACCGCAGCTACCGTGTGGTATGGATCATCTTCTTCATCCTGGGCCTCGGCTCGCTGCTGCCATGGAATTTTTTCATGACGGCCACCATGGTGAGACCTCCGTGGATCCCTCCTGTCTGTCATCTGGCCGGTTCCTGCCGACATTGGACATTAATAATCAGTAAAAATAATGATGCACGGGGCGGCGCGGTGGCCTAGTGGTTAGCGCTGTCGCCTCACAGCAAGAAGGTCCCGGGTTCGAATCTCTTGGCTCAGGTGCCTTTCTGTGTGGAGTTTGCATGCTCTCCCCGTGTCCGCTTGGGTTTTTGCCGGGCACTCAGGTTTCCTCCCACAGTCCAAAAAGCATGCTGCTACATAGGTTGATTGGCTCGCAGGCTAAATTGCCCCGCAGTGCCCGGCGATGGACTGGCGTCCCATCGTCGGTATATCCTTGCCTTGCGCCCTGTGTCTGCCGGGATAGGCTCCGGCTTCACCGTGACCCTGTATAGGACCAAGCGGTTTCAGACAATGAAATGAGATAATGATGCACGTTTGGTGTTCCCACCATTCTCGCGACACAAAGCTATCGCGAGAGCGATGTGTTTGACATGGACAGTCTGCAGTCAGTTCACACAGAATGGGCTGTTGTTGGCATGTGCCAACCCAAATAAATTATTTTACTTTGTACCATTATGCGCACGCAAAATGTGTTACTCTGTTTTGAATGACGCTATGCGCTCTTTATCATTCATGCAGCAAATGCCGTGTAAATTGTAGTTAATTCACTCGCTGTAATAACTCGGGCAGCCTGCCGGATTCTAATGGTCAATCATCTAAGAGACATCGCGGCTATGCGCCATCCTATCGCCACCAGACGCTGAGAAACTGAAAAACGCATTTGTCTTCCCCACAATTGATCCTAACAATACCTTACTGTGACTCGACCCCACTCACAATTGCAAGATCGAACCTCTGTTTTTTAGGTGCCCGGTCTTTCTGTTGTGTAGTCCCATGATTGTGGAACTTGGTTCCCAGAGATATTTGTGCCGTTAATTTCCTGGGGTCATTTTTATTTTAAGCCTTAAGACTAATTGGTTCCTTAAGGCTGTTTAACTTCCGTAAATTGGCCTTTTTTGGTTAATTTCAATTGGGCGTTTTACTATTTTACCATATTGTCACTTTCACAAACAACATGTAATAAAGTGTTTTTGGGTTGGGTCATGTAAAAGAAAATGGGTGTGGGCTTAAATTTACTGGTCTGCTAAGGTATTTGCTGCCATACACAGCTGAAAGAACTTTAATTCGATGGCTTTCGTGGGCAATGTTATCGATGAATTCAAATTTTCGGGTTAGGTCACGTCAAAAATGTTTCTCGTAAACCCTCCACCACCCAACAATGGCCAATTATAAAGTTTTTGTCAACGTGAACAAAACGTGCCAGGAGATCGAAACGGTTTCTCTTAAAGAATTAACAAAAACTCTACTAATTGGCCGTTGTCGGGTGGTGGAGGGTTTACGAGAAACATTTTTGACGTGACCTAACCCGATGACAATTTTTACTGATTGGCCATTTTCGAGTGCTGGAGGGTTTACGAAAAACATTTTTGACATGACCTTACCCAAAAAATAGACTTCAACGATGGATGAAATCGTAAAGATTTTACTCATTCCGTTCACATGACATGTTACCAATCGATTGGCTATTGAATGGAGGTGGGTTTACAACACTGGTACACACCCAACAAAAAAACTTTTAATTTTGTATAGGTGGCGAAAGCCTTAATCTTATTTATAACCTATAAAGTCTTTGGTATTCTGTTTTGTCTATACATTGCTTTATGACCTCGTGTAAAGTGGTCTATAACACAATTTTGATCGATTCCTTTTATAAGCATATGGATTGTTTTTAACTGGGCTTTTAGCTCACTTTAGTTCTCATTTTGTCTGCTTTCTTTGGGGTATTTACCCTTTTTTGTTATCCTTTTTTTTAGCTGTGTACAGAGCCTTGCAACCAAAAAGTACTTAGAAACGTTAACATTTGTTAGTTTGCAGTAGAGCAATTAGGTTGGTGGTCCCTCTGCATCGAGGGTTTTCATTCCCAGCCTGAGTAGTACCAATGAGCTTCATCATGTTCATCCTCATTTCCTCTTACACAATAACGATCAATACAAATTAATTGGCCAAACATTGTAATGTAAATGCTCCTGAAAAGGAAGCCGAGACTTAGCTAGGCTTCTGCGAATGAACGAAATGCATGTTTGGTGTTAGTTATCACGTAAGGAATTATGCCGTGATAATTCGTCACTAATGGATTAGACATGAGAAGGGACCTTGCAAACGTGATGCTGCCCGTGCGAAATGTTGTAAATTCCTGCCATCTCGAGTGCTGTTCCCGCAGGGCACTGTTACTTTTCCAGTAACAAATAATGACTACAATGTGTCTGTGTGAACATCAACACACTCGGCATAATTTTCCATGACTTTGTTTTTAAAGAACCAGCCGTAGTGTTCTACGTCATGCGTGACCAATCGCAGTTCGACTTCCTCCGCTTATTTCAACATCAACAGTGATGCGGTGCCAGGACATATTGTGGTTTGACAGCACAAAGGTAGATGGATGCTTGCAGGGTTCAGCGTGGCAATGGGAGGTAGTGGTGTTCTCCGTGCGGTCAGGCTGTTAGAATGACATCAGTAAGCACAGGGTCAAAACACATCACCTTGGTGGTCCCCCCCCCCCATCGTTGGCGAATATGTTGGAAAGCTTTGATGGGATATTGAGCAAAAAGGGAACATTCACTGAGTTGTGAATCAGGCGAGTGCGGCATTTGCAGGACTGGTATTTGATGGATTAAACTAACCGATAAAGAGGACTATGTGAGTCATTCTGAGTGTCGGGAAATGGGTGTTTGTGGCAGAAGTTTGGTGCCGTGTGGGTTAAAAATCGGAACTTTAACAAAGCAAAGGGGAAAAATTCGTGAGTGTGGAGGATGTGAGCAATTTAATGGCAGGATGCAGCAAGACACTTGTAGGCTTGCAGACGTAATAAAGTGAAAATGTTATAATGAGTGGGGCACGCAAGAAGGAAGAGGGGTAGGTTACTGAGACAGTTCGGAGTGGGCACCCAGAGATTGATGACCAAGGTCAGAACTTGAAAGCCATATTTGTGCCTTAGCAGTTTTGGTGTTGTGCAAGAGTTCAGACCTCTGGTAGAAAGCTTTAAAGGTGAAGTGTAGCAGCGTTATCAGTGTTGGCCAGGGTAATCTCTACGTTGATCTGCAGTGCAATTTGATGTAAAAATGATGAAGCTTGGCGGGGCAGGCTCACATTCCAGCTACTTGCAAGCATCGGGTCGTGCCCAAATGTATGCGATACCCAACCAGCAGGGCATCTTGACATGTCCTGCATGCGAGATGCAGAATAACTGAGAGATGGTTGTGGGATTGTAGCGCAGGAAAGAGGGCTGCAGAGAAGCGTAAAGAGAATAAGCTCTTATATGTTTGTTGTTCTCCACTGTATCGTGAACTTGTAATGATGACCGTATTCTTATTCAATATTTTGTTGCGAAATTGTTTATGTTCTTTGGCACCATCGTGTGGCAACAGAGAACGAACGTAGCGTTTGTCCATTCGATCAAGTGTTGGGTCAGTCGTGCGTCGTGACGTAGATCCTTGCACAACCTCTGTAGTTGTGGAATTCATTATTAATTTGTGTTTTACTCTGTCACACATCCTGAGCCCACAATCGGAGTCACATCCGTAGACAAAACAACACACTGGTGGATTTCCTTGTGGCGTCAGAGTTCATGGGAATGCCCTGAATCAGGGAAATGCCTGGCATAACACTAGTCCAGTACCGATGTGTTTATTAATTATTGATATAACTTATTTGGATAATTATTGAGTTGGGTGGCAGAAAATTTCTAATACATTTAAAGTGTTAGCGTAAATATTGGCTTTAAAGGGGATATTGGGCTGAAACACAAGTCGGGAAGAAAGACAATACAGGATTAGACTTATTTACACTTATCCACGTAAATTTGTAAAAATAACAGTGGCCTGTCGAGGTCATGGTTAGTGTGTTTGAACGGGTCGGTTATTTTACTCAGCAAAACTCAATAATTACCCTTATTTGACTATACGCAGCTAATCTCGATGTTTGATGAGCGTGACTCTAGAATCTCATGAATTCCATCACTTGTGGCCATTATCTTATGCACCCTGCTGGACAGCTGCCGGCAGTATTATCATGAAGAGGGCTGCACGGTGCACGTGAACGCGATGCTGCCGAATGAGTACAGGTGCACGGTGTCAATCGATCCAGGTTTATTGGTTACAAGAAAAAAAAATCACTGTGCTGTGAACCCGGCCATCTGGGGTGGATTCCCTGGCCGTGTCGCACATTAGTGTCGGGTGATCTCCTGAATCTTTTCCGGACCATCCACCACCACCACGTCACCAACTCATATTGAGAGTGGATTGGTGGTGGTGGTGGTGGTGAAACAGCCCCCCCCCCATGACCTTTATCCAATAGTGGATTTGACAAAACGTTGCAAGTAGTTTTTTAGTAAACGCAATGACCAGGCTGGCGGCACGGTGGCCCAGTGGGTAGCGCTCTCGCAGCAAGAAGGTCCCGGGTTCAAACCTCGGCTCTGGTGCCTTTCTGTGTAGAGTTTCCATGTTCTCCCCATGTCCGCGTGAGTTTTCGCCGGGCACTCCGGTTTCCTCCCACAGTCCAAAAAGCATGCTGCTGCATAAGTTAATTGGCTTGCAGACTAAATTGCCTGCAGTGCCCGGTGATGGACTAGCGTCGCATCGTGGGTGTATCCCTGCCTTGCGCCCTGTGTCTGCCGGGATAGGCTCCAGCTCACCGCGATCCTCTACAGGACTAAGCGGTTTCTGACAATGAGATGAGATGAGACAATAACCAGGCCAGAGTGATCATCGTCAGAGATTGTGGGTGGCCCCGTTGAGGTGATGTTTTCCAATTTTGTCCTTTATCTCGAGCCACCTGTGATCAAATCGGGCCACAGCCGCCATCCATCTCCGATATCAGGAATTCCCATGTGTTCTGTGCACTGATTACGCTGTTCCCCCGTTTTAAGGCCTGCCTCGGGATCGTTTCCACCTGTCATTGACCCGTGTCCCAGTCATCCGCCCCACAAGTTCTCCACTCCTCTACGGCACCTCGCGATGTCTTCACAACACGTTTGAACATTCCACAGATGCACCTTGTGCCTGATGGTGCGCCGTAGTTTTGACGGCACACTCACCACTCGCCCGCCCCCTCTGTGCTGCAGTATTTCAAGGGCCGCCTTCAGGATGCCCCTGATATTACGGACAGGAACGCCACCACCCGCAGCGCTGGCAATGCGAGTGAGCCGGAGAGCGTGCTCTCCAAGCGCTTTGACAGCACCATGACGTTGTGCTCCATGGTGCCTCTGCTCATCTTCTGCTGCCTCAACTCCATGCTGCACACACTGTGAGCCTCGTGCACATGCGCTCGCATACACACGTGCCGCAGCTCGCCCACCCACCCGCCCGCCATGCCAATTGTCAAGTAGGCACAGCCCTTATTATGATGTGAACCTTCCCTGTAAGCCGTGCCCTTGCCCTGTCGTTACATCATGTAGACCAGCATGTCCCCTTTGGGGCGCGCTTCTAACGGAGTGCACAGCAACAGCCTCTGACGCATCCCGCACGTTGAGCCAGATGTTAATGTGTGCCCAGCCATCCACACACCAAACCTCGTCGACTCGCCTGCACACGGCTGCTCACCTCGACACCACCGACCCTTGCTGAAACCTCACAGCAGCCCACACCACAAGTTACTGCCAAGCCCCTCCACTCTCACCTGCACACCCTGAAAGCCACCGCACACCAGCACTATGTCAGCATTGTTTAGTGTATATATCATTGTGGAAAATCTAGTTCACGCCCTTTCACTTTGCCATAATTGTGGTGCCTCTCGGCCACTTCTCAAACAAGTTGGGCTGCACCTAGCCACCCACGGTGACTCGCAGGTGGAAATTGTGATGTGACATTCCACTGCGCCCAGTGCTGTGGCTGCGTAAAGAATTGACCTTGTCAGTCGACAAGTCCCTCGACGTGAAACCTCTTCAAACCAGCCGTGCTGCTCGAAGTTGTGATGCTGTGTAGTTGAACTGTATTGATGACCGTCGTGGCTGTGTGTGTTTCTTCCACTTACC
>JAZEWT010000010.1:4444340-4463860 GCA_036362905.1 Mordacia mordax | reverse complement strand
CCCCACCCCCCCCGTGTATACGGCGCAGGATACCAGTAAAGCTGCGAATCGTGGGTGGATTGAGCGGCATCCTGATAATGTTCCTGATGACCGCGTCCCTCGTTTGGGCCAGCTCACTGTCGCCCAGCGCCTTCTTCACGATCACCATGATCACCGTCTTCCTCATCAACTGTGATTGCCCTCGCGCACGCACACAGCCGTACGCGTGCCGCCGCACGCACACGTGACATCAGCGATCACGTGGGATTCCCCGTCGCTTAGTTTGGACCGCAGCGCCGCACTCCGCTGCACGGTGCACGCACGTCATCCCGCGTGACGCCACCGCACCCTTTCATCGCTTCCGTCTGTTGGGCGCTGCGTCTCTCGCACGGCTGACATCTGACCCCCAGCGTCCACTCTTATAGTCTCATTGTCGCCACCATCTGGCCGTGGGTCACTGACCTCTGGGTGTCGAACCATTGTCTGCCTTGGTAACTGGCTTTGCAAGCATCCTGCGCATGTCACGTAATGAATCGGTCAGAAATGTGTGGTTGAGTCTCCAGCACCTGATAACCAAATAAATCAAATGTTCATGCTTTAAATTGGTCTTAACAGTATTGACTAAGGACGGCGTAGTGAGTCGCGGCTGTCGCCTCAGATCAAGAAGAACCCGGGTTCGAGTCCCAGCTTGGGTGCCTTTCTGTGCAGAGTTAGCGTGTTTTCCCCGTACCCGCGTGGGTTTTTGCTGGGTACTCTGGTTTCCTCCCACCATCCAAAGACACTGCTGCCTATGTTAATTGACCTGCAGATTAAATTGCCCCAAAAAGTGTGCCCTGCCATGTACTGGCGTCACATCCTGGGTATAGCCCCACTTTGTGCCCTGTGTTGGCTGGAATTGGCTCAGGCCTCCTGTGACCCTGTTCAGGATCAAGCAGGTGTTGAAAATGAATAAATGAATATTTTCCAAAATATCAACCTGGTCACATTTTTTACATTACCACCTGTGTGTTAACGAGTGCCTCATGAAGGCCAACATGCCACACAAGGGTGTGCTGTGGCTAGCACCGCATCAGTCTCATCTCATCTCATTGTTTGAAACCGCTTAGCCTTATCAGGGTCACGGTGAAGCCAGAGCCTATCCCGGTAGACACAGGGCGCAAGGCAAGGATATACCGACGATAGGACGCCAGTCCATCGCCGGGCACTGCGGGGCAATTTAGCCTGCGAGCCAATTAACCTATGTAGCAGCATGCTTTTTGAACTGACCGCATCAGTCCACTTTTACAAAACCCCCCCATTGGTGGATGTTACCATGTCGCATCTGATTCTCATTCAAGGCTGGATGACCTAGCAGAAGCCCAGGTCCAGTTCCAATGTTCCTCGCTGTTATTGGTCGTGAGCGGAAATTAAACTCTGCTTTGTAACGCAATGTCCGAAAGCTGCACCACACGCATACATACACATACACGCACTATTAACAACCACACGTCGCTGCCGCGCAGGTGCGTACGACTGCTGCTGCTGTTGTTGGTGTGTGTGTGTGTGTGTGCACAGCGTTTGGCGCTGTATTCCAGAGCAGCGTGTTTGGCCTGGTTGGGCTGCTTCCTCCTGGCTACACGGCTCCCGTCATGAGCGGACAGGGCATGGCCGGCATCTTCACCGCCCTCGCCATGATCTTCTCAATTCTCAGTGAGTACCGCGGTGGTAGGTGGCCGGTCATAATAATAATATTTGTACTTCTAGAGCGCTATTCACCCGAGGGTCACAAAGCGCTGCACAGAGCTGTGGACATAGCGGCAGGTCAGAAACAACGACATTGGCAAATCAACAACATTTTTAGTTTTTTTTGTTAGAAATCTGAGCTGCGGAGAGAACGGCATGTAAACAACGACAATAACATCAGAGCAGTTAAATTGAAAGTCAAATCAGGACTGTTATTTGGAAGACAGAAAATAAGCGATCAAAATAATTGTTAAATGAAGGAAGGAATAAGTGTTCCTGAGCAGGCACAATTCTGCAGCGAGCCATCATCCCAGCATGACAACCGTGAGCCGCATCAACAGTCTTAACCAGAGGACTTCAAAGCCTTACGGAAGAAATGAGTCTTGAGATGGGATTTGAAGATGCCCAGGGAGTCAGCTGACTGAATCTCCAAAGGAAGGGCATTTCTGACTGGGAGCAGCGTGCGAGAAAGTGCCATCACCCATCGAATAGAGGTGCGATTTGGGCACATGTGGCAAGCCCATATTGGAGAATGTAAGTGGGCCGGTTGAGGAGGGTGCCTGAAGTAGGTCACGGATGTATGTCGGAGCAGCTCCAGTGAGAGCCTTGTAGGTGAGGAGGATCTTGAATTCATCCTATGTTTAACCGGTAGCCAGTGGAGAGACACCAGTTCTGGGGATATGTGATCGTGGATGAGTGCGCGAGTGAGGATTCTAGCAGCCGAATTCTGCACACGTTGGAGACGATTGATCAGGTAGGCAGGGATGGCAGGGAGCAGTGCATTGCAATCACCGATTCGTGAAAAGATGAAGATGTGTATTAGCGTTTCGGCGTCGAAGGATGATGGGATGTTGCGCAGTACCATGCTTGGCCTTATCTCCAAAGTGGTGGTGTTTGCACATCATAACAGCTACTCATTTAAGGCTGAATTGATGAAGAGGAGGCCCAGGATCGCTTGATTTTAAATAATTTAATATTTTGTGGCTTTGAGATCCCACATCGTGACTATCCGTTGAACTCTACACCAACAGTCTGGTGGTCTCCACGGTCACCAGCAAGAAGACACACAAGAGAGACTCGGTTCTGAGCTATCACCATCCGTCTCCCTTTTCCCCCCAGGTGGCTTGGACTTTCACCAGGCTGCGTTCTGGTATTTCGTGACAGCGTGCGTTGTCACGGCCATTGCCATACTTAGCTACCTCTTGCTGCCTCGTCTGGTGAGCACCTCCCCTTCCCCCCCCTTCCCTTCCCGTGGCTCATTTCACCACACCGATTTCACCCTCTGCCACCAAGTCTCTCTCACTGTTGTGTTACGCTCTCTCGCTTAGTCAGCACCCGTCTCTCATCTCTCATGTTGTCTTTGTTCATACGCCACCGCCGTCTTATTTTTCACATCGGGATTGCTGTCGAGTTGCTCTTTTGGGATAGCCGCATCGAGCGTTCCACCTTCACGACGTTTCACCTCCCGCGTCAGAGACGTCATTAGCCTTACGAATGATTTGAGCTGACAGTTGAACAGCTCCTGAGCGATTCGTGTGCATTAAGGTATGGAAACCTGAGCTGTGCTCGTCTCTTTGCCGCCTCGTGCAGGAATTCGCCAGGTATTACCTCTACAACGACAACAAATCCCTCTCCATTGACGAAATGGAGAACAAGAAGGAGCTCATCTCTAATGGTGAACCACATGCGTCGTGCGTGCGTTTGTTTGCCCTCTGGATAAGGCTCGTGAGAGTGGCAGCTCCCCTCTTAAAGTCAGCGCAACGCAGATGAAACCTAGCCAATTGCTGCAGGTTCGAAGCACGTTAATCAGCAAAAGCATGAATGAGCCAAAAAAGCTTAAGCCATAGCAACCGTGTTAATTGCTATCACGTTTGCTTGCTGATGTTGTAGTGTCAGCTTATGTCTTTATCCCTCTGGAATTTTTCAAATTAATAACAATACATGGAAGGTATGACGTGGTCATCCTGTGGGAAGACTGGCCACTGCGTTATGAATGTGGAATTTCCATCAGTGGCCCATGACTGAAGACAGGCAACTGTGCCACCCCTTAATCATTTGTGTGGAAGAGACTTTGATTTGCCTCGTGGAACGTGTCCTTGCTGTATAGGCGGCTCACCGAGGGTCACTCCACGTGCACAGGCAATCTTGCTTTGGCTCACTTGCGGCACGATGATAGCGGAAACCTGAGTTCGATTCCCGCTCATGGTTGGTGTCGGTGCGACTATCTGAACGTGTCCTGGCACATCTCATAATTCGACTTTGTCTTTAAAACGACCACCTTATGCCTTGTGTGAACATTGCCAGATGACTGGGAAGAGAAAGACAGTAGGGCATAGTGAGGCCTACACCACATGCACCAAATGCTGTCCTGCGTATGTACTCGCTATTAACACCAGTGTGCCGATTGTATGTAGAATCTATTTGTACGCGCGCACATGTACTTGTGTCTCTATCTCCATTCGTTTTATAGGTGAGAGTAATGGAGTGGCCCATCAGGCCTCTGTGAACCTGGCAATCAAGGAAGAGAAGCCGCCTAAGCCAGATGGAATAATTTTTATTTTTAAGCAGGTACTGACACCACGCTCACGTTTATCTGCACTGGCACGAATATGTGTTTTGCTAACGAATGGCCTTTGCCCCTCACCTCTTTGCGGGTCCTAATGTCACCAATGTGTGCGCTTGCAGATCTGGATCATGGCGCTGTGTGTGTGCTGCGTGTTCTGGATCACGATCGCCGTGTTCCCGGCCCTCACTGTGCGCGTCGCCACGTTCAGCACCCACAAATTGTGGAGTAAGACCTTGGAACCCTGATCCCCTCCCATTCACAGCGCCGTTTTCACTCGCGTTAATACGAGCTTAAGAGTGGCTGCTTTCCTGTTTCACAAGTATTGCGCAGTGTCCCATGTTAAACGTAACGCCGAGTCGCTACTGATTTACAAAAGTCACACGGTTTTTTTGCCATTAAACTCGATTAGGTGCTTTGTCTAATAAAATATAGGCCTGGAGGCCTCATCCCTGCTCTCCCATCTGGCCTGGGAAGTTTGGCTCCAGGAGTCTGGCATGGTGTCTCGACAAGGAATGACACCAATCAGTTTAAAACAGTTACCAAGCATTTTACACTCATGATTAAGGTACAAATTTATATAAATGTGTGGAAAATAATTTCGGTGTCTTGTTTTATTTGCCTTTACAAAAATAGCGTAATTAGATTTTCTTAATAAACCTCTCCCCGCTTATAACGTGCAGCCGTTGTCGAATGTATCATCGCCACGATGACCACGTGACCCTATACAACAAAGCAAAGTTCGCATTTGCGGCAAAAATAATTTGCACAAGGTCTTGAAGAATTATCCGTGTGTCGGAGTCGTACGAATATTCACTCGATGGTGTCGTTTGAGAATTGTTCTCAAGAGCTGCTCTTTCAGGACAGTCATTTCATCTGGCTTGCCATGGCTATCCCGAGAGTGTGGCTCTTCACAGCGATTCTCATACAGCAAGCGACATCGATACCACACGCTTGGTATAGCATGACCTGCCCAGTTGGTAAATTCACTTGGAACATGTGCCCATCTCTCCTCGTGCGACAGACAGCCTCTTCCTGCCCGTGTGCTGCTTCCTGACGTTCGGTGTGAGCGACTTCATAGGCCGCAGCCTCACGGCCGTTGTCATGTGGGTGAGTGTCGCCCTAGTACGTCCACCACATCCAACGTCCACCGCCACCCGATTCACCGCTGATGTGCAGAGCATACGCGTGGAGGAAGCCAGGTGGCAGTTGTAGACGTGGGCACGTGCACAGCCCCCACACTGCAGGCCACACTGCGAGCATGTGCGGTGCGGTACGACACTTTATCTCTCAACACTCGCAGTGTATATATCAATGCAGTCAATAACACCGTACTGTGCTCCAAACTTGGCGGCATGAGCTTGAGTCCCTGGGTCAACATCACTGGTGAATATAGGAACCAGTCTCGGTCCTTGCGTAGATAGAATCAGCCTTGGCCACGCAAGCTCCTCGTGCACCAGCCTTCGTAGGCTCCCTCCGACAGCGCTTGCGTGCACGGTCCATGTGGGTTTCGTACTTGTGAGGTCAGGAAGGGGAACCTTGTCTCCGTGTGTGTTTATAGCCCAAGGCGGACAGCTGCTGGTTCCCGGTGCTGGTCGCGGCGCGCTTGGTGTTTGTGCCGGGGTTCCTGCTGTGCAACGTGTCCCCGCACCCCTTCGGCAGCGCCCTTCTGGCACATGACGTCGCCTTCTTCATCGTGATGCTGCTCTTCGGCACGAGCAGCGGATACCTGGCCTCGCTGGCCATGGGCTACGGCCCCAAGTAAGGTGGTGTTGCCCCCACGTGGGGGCCGCATGCGGAGTGACGTTGAGATTTAGCGGCACGTTAAGTCCCAAGCGAGAAGCAGCGCTGCTACGCAATCCGTTAATGTCTCTGGTCTCCATGGGGAGTAACATTGACCGCGGCACCGTCTTCTTGTACTGCACCGACCTTAAAACAAGGCGGATGGCTGTTTTTATTTAAAGATGCGGACCTTGACTGCCTACTGCACAGTCTGACGTGCGTTTAAAGCTTTGTTAAAGATTAAAAACGTTTTTAAGTGCTTTTCAAGGATGCTTTGTAGCACCCAAATGACCACTGTAGTGTGGCTGCTGTATATTTTACTTGCCACGGCAGTAAAGTCACGAGTGTTCGAGAAAATGCCTCACTAATCCGTTTCACGTTTTTATGAACTTGTTGGACTGCCCCTGGATGCACTGCCAACGTGTGTACAATGCTGAGGAACTGTTTGTAAACCCTTGAAAATGTTCTGTAAATCTGCATAAATTTGATATAAAATGTGATTAGATCGTCATCTAAGTGGTAATAATAGATCAATAGAACCAGATTAGACAAATAGCGCACGAAAAAATATATTCGCTCATAGACTTACTTAGCAAAATGATCCAATTTTCAATTCTTTGTCGGGAAAAAATTTTCATGTACCTCGAGTTTAATCAGCTCAATAAAGGGGGCTCTTAAAATCCAGATATTTCCTTTAATGGGATGACAATCAGGTGTAATGTTGGTTGGCCTTGAGCTGTGTGGAAACATAAATTTTGGTCGTCACCATCAGAATCAGATCTTCACGATACAGATTTATCGAAGTGTGTCATGCCCTTGTCATAAGTGGTTTGTGAGGAACTCCGAAAAGGAATTGTCGATGCTCATCGGTCTAGAAAGGGTTGTAAAACCATTTCGAACTATGTTGAGCTCCCCCAGTCAGCTGTGAGGCAGGTAGTGTGCACGTGGAGAAAATTCAACACCATTGTTATTTTTTATTCGAAGGCTTTCGTGACCAATGTTCTCGATGAATTCCATTCGTTGGGTTAGGTCACGCAAAAAGTGTTTGTCGTTACGAGCAGTGCATGCAAGACAGCCCAAAAATTTATGTTTTCGTTGAAGCAGTTCTGTAAGCAGGAATGGGCCAACATTTTTCCAAGCCAATGTGCAAGATTGATCAACAAGAAATGTCTTGGTTGACGTTATTGCTGCTCAAGGAGCTGCCGCTAGTTAGTGGATATTAAAGTTAGCAGATTTTTTTCGACAAAGTAGTTGTAACTTCTTGTAACAACGTCTAGAGATGCCTCCGGCATGGGAGGCGAGACGGAGAGAGGAGTGCTCGTCACGACTATCCTGAAAGAGCAGCTTTTGGAAGCAATCATCATCGAGCTGTGACAACCTACATCAGTACAAATAAATTGCATGGTGGATCAGTGTTGGATAATTTTGCTCAAATAAATGAAAATAAGTAAATGGAAAAAAACTGTGTGCTATTCGTGTTATCAGGTTCTGTATCTAGTATTATGACTTAGATGCAGATCTGATCACATTTTAGGTCAAAGTTATGCAGAAATAAAGAACATTCTCAAGGGTTCACGAGCCTTTCTTATCGCTGTAGTTACACAAGATAAGAGCTGTGTGTCTTGTGGGGCTGCATCTTTGTTTTGTTGCTGCTCGAACATAGCGCTTGCACCAGCAGCGTTGCATCACGCACGCTGCTAAACCGGTGACGTCTGTGTGTGCGCGCGCGCGCAGGAAAGTGGAGACCCACAACGCGGAGACGGCCGGCTCGGTAATGATGTTCTTCCTGGCGTTGGGCTTGGCTCTGGGGGCAGCCTCGTCGTTCATCATAATGCTCGGCCTGTGAGCCATTTGCACGAGGCCACACCGCTACACTGGCATCCCCCCCCCGGGCGAACCACTGCAGCGGCGCACCGGCACCGTCCTGCGCGCGCACGTTTCCTGTGCGCCTCCTGCACCTGATGGGTTGCGCACAAACGCGCGCGTGTCTACACGCGCTCACAAACAAAAGGATTCACTCGCGCCGTGCGCGGCTGCCCTTGGCACGAGCGCTCTGTGTCTTTCTGCCAATGTAGCTGTCAAACCACGTGGCCCTTTACACAAGTTTGTTACGTACACATTTTTAATGTACGTTATTTTTATTGTTATATTTCCAACTGAACGTCACGAACTGTTTGGCTGTTGAATGGCATTGATGCCGAAAAAGTGGTGTCGAGTTACCAACATTATTTTAAAACTACTGACTTTTCTAAATATTGTTTTATTTGAGATTCTAATGTCATGCCAAGTAGTAGGATAATGATATGACATCATATCATGTCATTTTGTAACCAATGTGTAATGCAAACACGGCAGATGTAATATTTTATCTATTTACACAGCTCATTTTGCGCCTTCAGAGTTATTCATATTTTCAGTGACCTGCGGATTTTAGTCAGTGTTAGCCAGGTCAGAAATTGCAGGTAATTTGCGCTAGCAATGCTTACCGCCTTACCCTTATACGTAATCTAGCAATGATGACCGTATCACAGCAAGTGACCAGCCCCCCCCTCCCCCCCTGCCCCCCTTCTTGTAATGTACATGGCTGGCGAAGCACATTGACAAGTTCCGTATAAAGCACCGTGGATAAGCAGGTGGATAAATACAGTGGCTGCATTACATAAAGCCACGCACCTCTTCACTGCCATCAAACTCTTAAGGTCGTTTTGAAAGTGAGCTAAATGCCCCCATTTCATTGCTTTGTTTATACATTGCATCTGCCCATTCCTTTCAAAGCCAGGTGGAAGCTTTATAATCCAAATTACAAAAAAGGCCAAGTCATTTTCTATCGAGTTTATTTACATTTTTGTATATATCATCTCTTGTTACCCTGTTTCTCACGTGTGTATGTCAGTTGAGGTCAATTTAAACCATCACACCTCAGGGGCTGATGAAATGAGTACATCAGTTTGGGAGTGTTGGTTGTCTTATGGAAGGATTGGCCTTGCAGTATAGAAGTTCCACATGAATACATAGAACCCAATTTTGTATTTAAGTGGCTTATTTATTTTTTCTAATAATTGCTTGTAAAATTACAACCTTCAGAGGCTATAATCTCTCATGTACCAACATTTTTGCAGATGGCTGTGTTCTAATTGTGCACCCCTGTGGCTCCATATGCCCATGGAGCCTTCGTTGTGCTCATGATAAGTTACCGTACATATCTATATCAATCAGCTCTCTGTTTTGTTTGCGGTTGTGATTTGTGTTAAAACTGTTGTGGGTAAGAATTATTTAAATGTGAGGTTTGTTTCAATTCGGAGTTTTATTGAATGTTAGTTTTTATTCTTGATAATAAATGTGTTTTGGATTAGAGTGTTTAGAATATTGCCTGGATAAGTTAACCAGTGGTTTGAAACAGCCCTAGGATACTGCGTCATTGGGTTTTAGATGATTGCACTTCGATCTGGGAACGTTGCAGCAATAGCACTCACCTCAGTCTGAGACTCATGCATTGCTATGACGATCTGCGTTTAAATTGAGCTTATAATCCCTTCTGGGCCAATAGAGTTACATTTTGTGGGAAGTCTACAGTAGTTCTCCATTGGAGGCATTAGACTTCACCACTGCCACGGGAAAGTCTCACAACTCCCCGAGCGATTTGAGCAGCACCCTGCACTCGTTTTTTAATGCGATTTCTTTTTTTACTTTGAATTTCGGAAGGGTGCTGGTGAATTGGACATTTAATTTTTCAGTGCTATACGTGAGGAAACTGGAATAAGCTGCAGGAAAAAAAAAGCCCTGAATAGCTTCCCAATTTTCTGTGCCTTAGTTTTTTACACTGAGTCTGTGCAGTGGCCTTAAACTCAGGTCTCCTGGGACTAAGTTTCAAGCCACAAAGTGTGTTTTGCTTCCTGAAAACTTAGGCTTAAGGGCATCTGTGGCATAGTGTCACAGTCCGAGCTGTTTTTTTTTAATGGCCAGCCAAATTGAAATAAAGCGAATTGTTTGGTTTTCTTGTCAAATTAATGGGTTATGAAAATTCACTTTCGTTGGCTATTTAAAGTAAATTTCACAATGGTCTGCATTTTCATTTTTTGTCAAGGCGTTTGCTTACATTTTAAGATTTATATTATTTTTAGTCAATGCTTCCAAAAAACATTTTCTCTTATTTCATGGTCATGATGGTAATTTCTAATTGTACTATTTAAAATTGTTTTACGGATACTAGATGATACCTGCGTCAAAAACATGGAGAGCCCAAATCTGACATTTCAAGAAAATTCAAACTAAAAACACATCAACTGAGCACATGTAATTCAAAACTAACACCAACTGTTAGAGATGGTAGTGTTTGTTTATAAACAATGGTCTGAATTACCCGAATATATGATGCAGTGCCGAGTGTAAGAAGTGGCCCAGATAACGTTTATAATCACAGAACAGATGCCACTTGTCAGTTCCACTAAACGTGGCTTTAGTGGTATTGGTGTTTTTAGGTGGCTAATAAGCATGAATTTGCAAAAACACCAGGACATCCTATAATGGACTTTGGTTGGTCATGTAAACATTTTTCGAAAGCTTATATCCAGCTCGGATAACACTCATGCTGATGTTCCACGCGGACTATGTACCACAGCATGATAAAGCTGTTTTCACGCAAATGTAACAACATGCCAGTTCTTTGCCAAATGGTGTAAATCTGGATACCCATAGCTAGGCTAGGCTTTTCTTCCGTGCTTGCTGCTCATCGGCAGATCCATTAAAAGTATTTTAACTTCTTGGTGCCCATTAACTTTCCTAAATCCTGATCAAATTCACAAGATGTCACGGTGTGTTTGGCTTTGCCTGTGGCACTACCCTTTTGTGCACCTTCTGGTGAAAGGTGCTTTAGAGATGCAAATATTATTCTATTATGACCTTGCTGACGATTGTAGCTACACAGGTTACGCGAGTCACTCAAACTTGTCCAGAGGCCTTTGCGACGTTGACTCGGCTTCAAGAAATCCTGATACCATGTATTAACATCACCACCAGCCACGTGTTGAGCTGACCATTGCGCCCCGCTCCTGCGCAACGCCGCCCTTGGGAGGTGCTCACCACCAGCGGCTACAGCTATGGTTTTCCGAGGCTAAATTGCGAGCGATATTTTAGTTGCGCGTATGTGCGCACATGTATGCTGGTATAAACAACAATACTCGGCGCCAGTTGCACAAGAATCTGAATAGCGCCGGCGAGTGACGTGCTGTGTCGCGTCAGTAAAGTGAACACCCATGAGAGTTCTGTGTTTGAAGCATGAGCTCGCAGCAAACATTCAGACAGGTGCTTTGTTGCTGCGAGTTGATGAGGTTTAGCTTCGTCTTCGGGCGCCACGGTGGTGGCCCAGTGGGTAGCGCTGTCGCCTCCTCACAGCAAGAAGGTCCCGGGTTGGAATCTCGGCTCGAGTCCTGCTTTCTGTGTGCGAGTTTGCAGGTTCTCTCCCCCGTGTCCGCGTGGGTTTTCGCCAGGCACTCCGGTTTCCTCCCACAGTTCAAAAAAAACCATACTGCTGCGTAGGTTAATTGGCTTGCAGACTAAGTTCCCCGCAGCGCCCGGTGATGGACTGACGTCCCATCGTGGATATATCCCTGCCTTGCGCCCTGTGTCTGCTGGGATAGGCTCCAGCTCACCGCGACCCTGTACAGGACTAAGCGCTATTTGACAATGAGATGAGATGCGGTTCATCGTTGATAACGGCACAGAAAAGCAAATCGTCTCACATTTATGCATTCGTCAAGCTCAAGGACCGGCTAGAGTTTGCGATGCAACCCGCATGGAAAGAGAACTAGAGTGGCTCTGTGGTATCGTTTCCAAAGTCATTGCCCAAGTTGCTATTGCTCCGGCATGTTGTAAGGCCTTTCTGAACGTGTGTTTTTCCGCTTCGTACCCTTACCGCATGTAATATCGCACAGTTGGCGGTGAATTTCAAACGTTGTATTCAGTGCTTATGTGCGCACGTGAACCAAAGACACTGTGTGCTGCGCAAAAGCGCAAACTTTCCAAACGCCGCAACGGAAAGTTCCGCGTTGGTTATAGCTTTGCATGATGAACATATAATATATTTTATTTCACTGTATAGTAAACGCTTTAAAGAATTGGTCATCAAGGTCTTAAGAACAAACTACTGTAACCCCTACTCATCCTTAGTGTATGTGTGAAGAAATCTATATATATATATAAAACCTTGTACAGTCCGGATGGTCAAATGACAGGTAGATATTGCCTCCTATGTCATTGTCATCAACCCATGGCACTTGACCTCGATGGGCACTATGGTGTGGTAATTTATCAATCGTGGTGTCAGATTCCAGGTCTAGCCATGCAGGGCATTCTATTGCTGTTTTTTGTTGCATATCACAGCACCGTTAAGGAAATGTATGGTTTTCAGGTTGTTGGATTTGGTTGCTGAGTAAAGGCCGGCGTACACCAAATATTGAGACTTATGAACTGCTGGGGTTTGTGTGATGCAAGAAGCAAGATTTCAATCCACACTAGATCTCTCGTGTCTGCTTTGTTGACTCATGGGCCACATGAGTCACGCGTTTAGCTCTTCTTGACGTGGCATCATTCATGTGGTGGAGCCCACAGGTCGGCTTGGCTGAGGGTTTGTGCTCTGCCTCATTTAGGATCACGTCCCGACCTGGGGCTCATGTCAACTGTGAAGTTGTGTCACTTGGGCCCAGCCACCACATGACGCATGTACCGATCTGACTTGTGCCTTCGGGTTTATGTGGTTCAGGCGGTCTGGTGGGCTTGCATGACGATGCAATTGAGTAGCAGTGTGTAATTTACTCAGGGACCGTGTAAGAGCATGCACCATATCATCATCCAGTTGCTTCTGCTTGCTCTGGTCCAAGTTAACCTAACATCAGGTCACTATGACTCGGGCTTCATGCTCATGATGCAGTTGGTTGCCTTGCCTCAGGGACTATGTGAGCAACATTTTCCAGATTCTGCAACTCAAGGTTCCATTTTAAGTTTTAGAAGTTACATTGTATGATGTGTTGTACCCACTTGGAGACTAAATAGCATGTTGGCAAGTTTAAATTTCCATCCGGTGGTTGTGTGAACAAGTGCTGATGTCTATCACAAACAGGTATATTGTCCAAGTATTTGCTGCTGTCTGCATCATATCACCAATGCGCGCGTCTCCTGCTTGATAGGTGAATGCAGAACCATCTCTTCTTGGAGGACATGAGCAATAGCTAGTATATCCAGGTGCCAGGCATGTATTGTTAATGGGTTTCTGCACTTGTGGGCAGCCAGAAGTGCCACTTTATCTTAGAGATGCAAATGATATGGAGATGAAAACTTTAACAAGTACTATGTTAAGTTGCAACGCAACCTTTATTGCTGGAGGGATGAATTGAATCCAAGAGGCCCTACCTGGGCCTCTGCTATCAATCTGCTCTTGGTACAGTTTGTGAAATGCTGGATGGCAAAGTGTTGATCCCTCTTCGCACGTGAGCCACGTTATGGTGTAATTGTATAACAGAACAGGTGACCAATAAACACTGAATCGTTTGTGAGTGTAGGGGGGGGACTTTAACACGATTGCGCCCTGACCTTTCTCTGTGGGCTGATTTAAGGGCAGGTGTTAAGTCACGTTTTGGAAGTGATAATATTGCTCAGATGCCTTTTTGTCTTCACCATTGTCACCTAAAAGACGAGGTATATGCACGACAATGTAACTTGAAACTAATCAGAAATCACAAATGCTTTTCAGTGACACAAATTGTGTAATGCTTGCAAGAAATATGCAATGTTTTGCTTTAAAGCGCACAACGTTAAACTGGTTTTGAATATCAGTATGGGATGACTGAGAAGGCTTTAAATAGATTTTTCTCAATGCAATCGTAGTCCAAAATGGTACATTTTTGGAATCTTAGGTGAGAGGGTAATTTAGGCCCTACCGTTTTATGGCACTATCTGCTCGATCAACTTGCTTTTGATACTTTTTGAGGTGTGACTGTGAGTCCTCTGAAGAGTCGCTTAAGTAGAATTGAAGGGAATCCACCGTGCTTTCCGGTAATTAGCAAACGCATTAACATGTGGCTATATCTCTTGATACCGTGCATCGCCTCAAGAGACCTGTCAGGCATGTAGTACCGAGGAAATTGGATTGTTGTACAAGGATATATCAAAAGTCAGCATTTCATGCAAAAATCATAGGTCTCTGAAAAAAATTGCAGCTTCAAAAGCAAGTCATGTAACTGTAAATTCAGCAGCCCATTGATCCTAAAAAATAGCACTTAATTCGTGAAGAACCGCTGTGTGTGTACACTTGTACCTTTAAGTAACTCGATGAAACAATGTCCGGTTGAGACAGTATCTGATTGATTTAAACTGAGTGCACCATCAGCCATGCTGGCTATGAACTGTGTTGCTGAGGCAGCTTAATAACCAGCAGAGCATTTAATTTTAAACAGAAGCATTTTGCTCTACATTAAAGGGAACGTACAAATGTTAATGCGTTACATTTTAACTTGTCTTTTATGGCGATGGAATATAATTTGCCATGAAAGCTAATGGCCAATTTACCTGAGCACCACAAAGACTGATCTTAGTTGATTGAAAACTGGTTGCAACGAGAATTTTTCGCGACAGGAGTGGGAAAACCTTTCTGTTACTGTTGGCTATTCAAATGATTTTTAGTGGGCCTCAAGAGTGACATGTTCGTTCACTTTTGTCACCGTAAGAGGTTCTTGCATGACCATAAGTGACTTAAGCCCATCAAAATTTGAAGCAGTGTGATTAGATAAAAAAAATGTTTGTTACAGATACCTAAATAGTGTGGCCTAAAATGCTCGTGAGATACATAGTTTCCAGACCTTTCAGAAGTGGTTGTTAGACCCTCATGTGGCCGTGGGCTGTACGGAATAAAAAATTGCTAAGGCTCAAGATTCTCAGTTCGTTTTTCAGAGCTGGCTCGGGACCTCTGACAAAGATGTAATAACAATAATAAGCACTTGTTTGAAAATTGGGGACACTTTTCCTGATTTATGTATTGGAAATTCAACAATTTTTTTTTAAAGGGAAAAAAAATGGTAACTTGTATTCAGGATTTAACTGCGAGCATATCAAATGAAGGCTCTATGCCTTTAGTTTTGACAGCTTTAGCTTGGGAATTTTCAAATAATGGAGGTTTACAAATGTTTAAAGAAGTAATGGACATAATATAATTAAGTGTGTGCGTACGTTTGAGTTAACAGTTGTAGGTACTTGCTTTTTTAATACGTATCTACCATATATGTTGTGCACATCCGTAAGAGGTGGTTGCTAACGATTTGGCAAGTATTTTGAAATTGGTCCAATTCAACTTAAAGTTTGTGTAAGCTTGCTGTAGTTGATGAAGCAGTTTACGCCCAACCAGAAAGCTTGTAAGTTCAAATTTTAGTTGGTTGTTTTTTAGCCCGTCAGTCAAAGATGAGCACTACTGTATGGCAAAATAAACATTGTATTATTGAGTCTGAACCCTGGTAAATTAGATCTTTCTGCTTCATGACCCAAAAATTAGAGATCCATTTCCCAAAAAGAGAATGAAGATGAATTGATTCAAAACATTTCACCAACCCATCCTAAATGTACACAATATATATGGGCGACATGTTGATTTCCTGTTTCAGTTTTTGTTTAAATGTTACTTTACAGATATGTTAACTGAAAGCAGCTGCAGTTCAAAACGTTTGTTTCTAAGTTGAAATATGGCATCTAACAGCTTTTTAAAGATGCCAACTCTCTTCAAACGAATGTAACCCTTTAAATTCATGGGGTCGTTATGGTGTGCAGTATTTCTCAAACTAGAGTTTCCATGCACTGCCTTGTTGGGAAAGCGCTTTCTAAATGCATATATGATGATCATTACTATCTGGAGTACTGTATACATAAGCAGTTGCAGCATGACTGGTAGGGGTTGTGAGCTTGGATATGAGCACGTGTCAAGGCTGAGCTATGTGTGAACAAGGGAATATGAGAAATGCATTGAGATTACCCTGCAGCGGCTTAACCTGTATTTGTTTGGATACTGTTGAAGGTGTGGAAAGGCTGACCGCTGGGGGTGGAATGACTGGAATATTAGAAGTTCAGATGTCTCATGTGACAGCACAACGCAGAGCATCAGTGATTGCAACGTTACTAAATAATCAATTGCGCGCTCTGCGCTAACAAAACAAAACTTTGATGTCAGATTTTCTCTGCATTACTGTGGTTTATTTCTTTATTGCAGTCATATGTAGAGCTGGTAGTTTTCCTTTGAAACAATTTCTGCGTGAGTGAAGACTGAGCGAGTATACTTAATCCGAGTTGTGACATTTGGTGTATGATTGTTGAAATTTGAGAGTTTGCTGTCATATGTTTGTTCATATGAAGTCATATCATATGGAGAATGATAGGTGTTTGTCTTGTATACTGTATTGTAGTTACAAGATTTTGACAGCTGAAGTAACACAATTTACGTGAACTTTATTTAAAAGGGAAATTATATTGATAGAACCTCATCTGGTCACCAATTTTCTGTTATAGCTGGATAAATTCGTTTTTATTAACGTGAATTAAAAGGTGAATGAAACACAATTTTGAATTGCCATGTAGGAGCCAGTGCTTGGTGCGCTCTTTAAAGCAGTTTGCTAATACGTATTGCCAATGTTTGCAATATTAAGCTTAACGACGTCAACGTTATTGTGTTTAATGTATCGAGTGTATCTTGTCCATAAACTGCGAGATCTTGCTGCCCAACACCCAGTGTGCTGCTGCGGCGCAAACTTTTTTTGAATTAAATGCCCATTGTATCCTCGGTTTTGTGTTGAATTTTGCAAATATTTGTATTGCATTGTATGGTCCTCAGCAGGAGTGTTCAGCGCAATAAAGGCAATTATTCAATTTTCATCTCGTTTGATGCGTTCGCTTTAATAATAATTGCACTTCTGGAGCGCTTTTCACCCGAGGACCACAAAGCGCTGCACAGAGCTGTGGAGAGAACGGCATGTCAGCAACAACAACAGGAAATCAGCAGCAATAACATTTTGGGGGGGTTATTTTGTTATAAAGCTAAGCTGTAGAGAGAATGGCATGTCAACAACAACATCAGGACTGTTCAACTATAAGTCAAATAACGGCTACAATTTATAGAAGGACATAAAATAAACGATAAAAAATTATTGTTGAACAAACAAGGAAGGAATAAATGTTTCTGAACAGGCGCAGATCCGCTGTGAGCCATCATCCCGGCACGACAACAATGAGCCGCATTAACAGTCCTAGCCAAAGGACTTGAAAGGCTAACGGAACAAGGGAGTCTTGAAACGAGATTTGAAGATGCCAAGAGACTCCGTTGATCGAATCTCCAATGGAAGGGCATTCCAGAGTCGGAGCAGTGCGCGAGAAGGCTTTGTCACCCATCGAATGGGGGTGCGATCTGGGCACATGAAGCAAGCCCGTATTGGAGGATTGAAGTTGTGTTGAGGGTTCCTGAAGTAGATCACGGATGTATGTCGGAGCAGCTCCAGTGAGAGCCATGTAGGTAAGGAGGAGGGTCTTGAATTCAATCCTGTATTTAACCGGTAACCAGTGGAGAGATATCAGTACTGGGAATATGTGTTCGTGGATGGGTGTGCGAGTGGACTCCAGCAGCTGCATGCTGCACACGTTGGAGACGATCACGTAGGCAGGGGTGCCAGGGAACAGTGAATTGCAGTAATCGACTCGTGAGGAGATGAAGATGTGTATTAGCTTCTCAGCATCAGCAGGCGACGATGTTGCGCAGTTTGGCTATATTTCTGAGATGGAAATAGGCTACCTTCGTCACCTTATTGATGTGTCTTGAAGCTGAGTGAGGAATCTGACTTAGCAACTTCAATGGTCTGGTCGTCAAGCATCAATTGGATAGGTTCAGCCTTGGACAATTGGTGCGGGGTTCTGACAAGCAAAACTTCTGTTTTATCGCCATTTAGTTTTAGGAAATTTGAATTGAGCCGGGCCTTCACAGTTGACAGTGAGGACGATATGCAGAGACCAGACATTGATGGATGGTTTTGCATGGATATGGATTTGGAAGTCATCGGCATAGCAATGGTAGCTGAGATTGAAGCTGTGCTGGATATGGCCAAGAGCTTGTATGTAGATGCTGAAGAGTGGCCCGAGAACTGAACCCTCAAGAACTTCAGACAAAACAGGGTGGATCTCTGAGTTTTGTCCTCCAAGGCTGATGAACTGCTTCCAGTCAGAGAGGTAAGAGCTCAGCCAATGCAGGCCAGTCAGAGAACCCAATACACTACAGTCGCTCAAATATACAATTATTATTGTAGACTATACGCTATAGACAGTATGTATACACTGTATAGACTAGAGTACTAGACTATGTATATACTATACTGTATTATATACTGTATATATTGTAGACTATGTATAGACTATAGACTGTATATAAACTATGGAATATGTATAAACTATGTATACACTACAGACTGCATGTATATACCACAAATAAAAAATCCCGTATTATTTGGATGCAGAGGAGCCCAGCCAGGAAACTGGAGGCATGGATTATTTTTCTTTAATAGTAATACAATGCGTTCAGGATTGTAATGCATCCCACAGGACCCTGTTGGCATTGAATACATCTCTAGTGACCTGTGCTTACCTGATTAAACCATTGTCTGACCAAGCAGCTACGTGTATGCACCACAGAGCGCTGCAAGTGTTCGGGGAGAGTAAGACTGTAATATTGGCCCTTTTTTTTTTAAGAAATCCGGCGTCTCAGCCATCTGAAGGGCCTGCCTTGTAATGTTTCTCATATCTCAGTGAACATTGCTGGGTGGTTGGAGGCAATGCACGTGCACTGGAGGTAGCAAGGGATTTATAGCCAACACATGTGAAAGGTAGTGCAGCTATTATGAGGACTCCATCTGTATCGTGTGTATACGATACCGGAGAATGTTTCCACCTCTAATCCGTCGTTTTCTCTCGGTACTCTGGTTTCCTCCCATACATAAAAAAATTATTAATTGGCTTATAACACCGTGATATATAGAGGATCTCAGAGCTTGGACAATTGTTGGCTCGCGACATCGCAGCTGCTTTCCAACTTTGTCCATGGTTCCTCCACGCGCTTCAGAATCATTATTTCTATGAGTGAGCGAACAGGACGATATTTATTGCCAGATGTGTATTGCTGCAGCAGATTGTACCCAGTGAGCCAGCAAGATCTACACGGTGAAAATTATCATTAACTGGTTAGTAATTTTAATTACGTTCACGCAGCAGTGTTTGCTACTGCGACTATCGCTTGTAAAAGAGGCGCTTTAAACATGTACATGCGCTCTGTGACCCTCGGGTGAAAAACGCTCTATAAATCCCATTGTCAGAAACCGCTTAGTCCTGTACAGGGTCGCGGTGAGCCGGAGCCTATCCCGGCAGACACAGGGCGCAAGGCAGGGATATACCCACGATGGGACGCCAG
>JAZEWT010000010.1:4390252-4403495 GCA_036362905.1 Mordacia mordax | reverse complement strand
ATGTGTGTGTGTGTGTGTTAAGTAAATGATAGGGGCAACACGAAGTTCAGTGTAAGGTGTTAAAGAGTGCTTTGTTAAAATAGTCCGAACGCATTTGCAGGATGCACACAGACGTCCAGGCAAATTTCAGCACAGAGACATTCAGTGTTCTGTTTAAATAAGCGTAACGATCTTGGCATAGCATGCGTTGTATTCAACGTGTGCACTCTCATGAGAGCGACAGCATCTGGCGAGGCACGATACAGCGCTATTTTTTAGGGTAACTCTCAGAGGGAAAAAAAACCCAAAATGTTATCTACTTTTTCCAAGTATTTCATTACGGTCTTAATATAGATATGTATGTGCCTCTTACCCTGCACTTGAACAACCAGAATTGTATATTTCATTCGCTCAGGGCTATGGAGATGAACATCGAAAAACACATTTCCTTTCGATTGCAACAAACTATAATCATGCTATTTCATTTGTCTGGAATGCATGTGGCTCCAGCTTTTCAATATGAATAAGCGGAGGTGTACAGTGATACCCTCAATAGAGAATTGTACAAACACATTTTAGCTTCCAAATGGACACATGGGGTAGGTAGTGTAAGCAAGCTCCTATTATAGTCCGAAAACTGTTGTGTGCAACAAAACACACACACCCAACTGCTATTGCCCATAAAATTAATAAAACTGCATTAGGTGCTGTTTTTTAGGCTGAGTCAACCCTGGGGAGGCCCACTCAGGTTGAAGGTATCAATAGCTGCTGCTGATGTGTATATGGTCTCTCGTTGCAATGATTGTAGCCGCGGGTGAGAAGGGAACAAAAGATTCGCAACTCTGAGCACGTTTGCCAACACGCGGCAGTAATTCTAATGACGTTCGCCCCGATTTAATTACGAGGGGCATTGGGTACAACAGGTAATAGTATAATTGCTTGATGTTGCTTGCCAGTGCCTTGCAGCTATTAAGTGTGTTGTCCACAACTGTGACAATACTGATGTTAGTTTGGTTAGTAATATATTTCCAACTCGCATACACAGCAAAGATAGAGATCCTTCTGCATAGATTGTTGAGGCACCTGCTTTGGGTGTACCTGTCAAGTAAGCGCTTGCTTATACACACGTCAATGCATCAGAAACATGTTTTTGTTGCTGAACCATTCCTGGCTGCCTCTGTCTATGGCGATTGTTAACACACCGATTAAGACCAGTCTTAAGGGAGGCCGAGGACGAATGTTGGGTTAGTAGTAATGTGCTAACCACTGGCACCGCTGCACCCAGTGCACCGGCTGACACTGAGACCTGAGACACACGGTTGCTGAATCGTATGGTTACAAATACCAATACATTGTTCATATTTTCAACTGAGAGCATCAAAAATAAATTTCACTTGTTGGAGTATTATGATGAAAGTACAACTTTAGTTTGATTCTTTCCAAATGTTACTTTATTAAAACAAATGTACTTTAAGTCTAAAATAATCGAATGGCTTTTGAATACAGGTGGGGTTGCTAGGAATGTTAATGCTAGGATAGCGTGATTTGGAAGTTAGGAATTGAACATGTCAAAAAAACGTTGTCGACATAATCTGGTAGATGCAGTTGCAATGTGTGGGGCACGTGCAGGATGAGGGAGGGCTGGTCGCCGAGACAAGCGTGGGAGTGGTACCAAGAGATTGGTAACCAAGGGGTAACCTCAAACAAAAAAGGTGAAGATCTTGGAGTTTGGGTGTTGTTTACACGACAGTTGCAATGTCCAGCATATAGAATTAATACAGTGGCAAAGGAAACACGCCAAGGTGTGGTGACATCATCATGGGCCATGACAACCTTTTTGCCTGTTCCGTGTGTTTGTTTTAGATGGTGCATTCTGTATGCGGAGTATTGTTTAGTGTCCCCACAACTCATTGCATGCATGGCCACCGAGGTGGCAGGCTGTGGGCATGTGGCACAGATAATGATGAAATTAGCTCACTGTAAGGCCTTCATTAGCAGGGTGGGGAGGCAGAAGGCCTTTTCCAATTGTTTCTATTCTTCTGTTCACACAGCACTGCTAGACGCCCCTCTTATACCCACCCCTCTAACACTCAGAATGCAGCTCATAAAATGCCTTGTAAACCCTCATGAGGCCTAGCCAAGCCTTGTTCTTTTAGACGAAGTTGGACTTTCATCAGAGCATTTCTAATATGTTTCTGCGTCTTTCCGGCACGCCAAGTGCTACAAAGCATCACACATTTTAAATGATGCATAAAGGTGGGGGTGGTTCATCACGTTCCCATGGATTGTCAAGCAAGTATGACGAATCTCAACCTGGTGACTGATCAACCCTTCATGTTTCTCAACTTGATATTAGCACAGTAATATTACATGAAGCTGCTGTTTTAGAAATTACCTATTGATAGGCGTAGAAGGACTTGCCCATCACGATAAGGTAAGCCACAATTCCATTCAAGCATTGATATCTGTATATATTTCAACCCTAGTCAATATAGCGTCACTAGTGGCTGCACCAATAACCTACAACATACAGAACTACTAACTAATAATTGCACTTCTAGAGCGCCTTTCACCCGAGGGTCACAAAGCGCTGCACAAAGCTACGGAGAGAACGGCATGTCAGCAGCAACAACGATATAAGAACAGCATATCAGCAACAATGACGTTTTTGTGTTATTTTTTTACAAATCTGAGCTTTTGCGAGAGCGGCATGTCAACAACAACATCAGGACGTTCAACTCCGTCAAATAGTGGCAATGCATTGTAGGACATAAAGTAAACAATAAAAATAACTAATTATCACACACCCATTTCGACGCATCGGAGTGTAGGAACACATTGTCACTCGTGTATTTTACCGTTAAAAATCAAAGGGGTGTAGGTATTGTGTTAAATATTTAAAAAGACTGAATTTTTAGCGCACGCAAAATTGGTTGTCAAATTAAAGCATCCGTGTTATGAAGCTTCTGTGACAGCTGGTCGGTCCCGAAGTTATAGCTGACATTCTTGGATGCAAATATTGCTGTCGAAAAAGTGATTAGTGGATGCACGATTACGTGCATAACCGTTCCACTGTGCTAATCAGTTAAAAATCAGTACGAATGATGAAGCCAGATTCCGATAATAATAATTGAACTTCTTAAACACCTTTCATCCGAGAGTCACAAAGCGCTGCACAGGTCTGTGGAGAGAACTTATCATCGTTCAGTTATCAACTTTTGAAATGCTTAGCATTTCGCCAATTTTGTTTATTTCCACATGCAAAGCATTGCTTAACATTGCGTTCCTAAAACGTCTAAGAGGCTCAGAGTAGTTTAACTGGGTGACACTTAGCACTCATAATAAACGTGTTCTTTGTACGTGTCGCCCAGACCCGCAGTGATCGTCAGTCGTTTAAGCAGCTGTAATCATTACCGCAATTTGTTTTGAAGTTGTTGGTCGGTGCAGGCACATTGTGTCTGGCTTGGGGGGGGGGAGGGAACTTTGGAAGAAGCTTCTTTTGCTGACATGGATTCGGATTCAAAGTTAATCAGTGATGAAATGAGAATACAAAAAAAGAGTTAACTAATAAAGGTAATCTCACAATATTTTATCGGTAGTTATAACGAGCACCAAGACGATATCGTACACTGGGGAAGGGAGGTTGAAGTCTCCTGTACCCTTGATAAAAGTAACTCAAAACATTAATGGGGCGCTCCGAACGCAATCCAGCATTCTTTCTGAAGAATGAAGAGGGTGGAGAGAGCTCCTTTTGTACTTTTTAGGGGGAATGTTGATTACATTTGCATAGCACTTTGGAATATGCAAACATGTACATCAACCGTTAAAACTCCAGAGGAAACAAGTGCAGTCGGCAGCATTTTGCAACGTATGACTGTTTTAACATTACAAAACACCAGCAGTGCAGTTACAGATATAAAACACAAATAATTTCAGACAACCTAGTAAAAAAAATCCTGATGACGCCTCCAACGTGGGCGTGATACGTTGTGAAGGGGAGAGGAGGAACAATCGACACGACTGTCCCGCATGAACAGTTTCTTAAGAGCCATGAAACCGTACGTAAAACTATTTGAAAGATCACTAAGAAAAATGAACACAATACATCGTCTGTAGTCAGTCCCAGCAGGCATGGGCATTGAACACAATAGTCACCCGGACTGTGCCACTGCGCATACCTCTGCCACGGGGATACCCATTTTGCCAGTTCCTTTTGTGATGTAACCAAATCAATTGAAATACTTGATTATGGTCAAGATAAACTTGCACTCGTCCAGACCTATATTATTCCTCCGCTAGACGCTGGGCTTCCCCATGATGTGCAACTAGTAGGGGTTATTTGGCTAAACTTTCCCACATTGATTTGTGTGGGTTGCCAAAGATGCGAACAATAGACCAGCATAACAGAACAATATAACAATGTATGTTGCTGTATATTCCTCTGCTGTCCAGCCTATAACCTATTTGTGGGTTGTGGTTACTCACAAGCATTATCTAGGCTCAATCTAGCTTCCTGGCAAGGTCGGGCACCTTTAGGCACGCTCACAATACATACCTTGTGTTGCTTGTCAGCATCTGTAAGAATTGGTTACTTTCTAGATGCATCAAAAAAAGTCTTCACATTCGCTACTGACACTGCCCTGTATAAAAATACATCTTGTGTTTTAACTATTTAGGTAGTGGCGCTTCTTCAGAAAAATATGGGCCAGTGACTGATTAAAATAACTAATTTAAGGCGCGAGCATTTCAGAGGCACGTCAATTCACAGTGTGGTGCCTCTGAAATCTTGCAGCTAACACGTGCACAATCGTTAATGTTTGAGTCATACCAATATACATGATGCACTCACCGCAAGGGTAAAAGAAGTGCAATCTCATCTCATCTCATTGTCAAACTGCTTAGTCCTGTACAGGGTCGCGATGGGCTGGAGCCTATCGCGGCAGGCACAGGGCGCAAGGCAGGGATACACCCACGATGAGACGCCAGTCCATCATCGGGCACTGCGGGCAATTTAGTTTGCAAGCCAATTAACCTATGCTGCAGCATGTTTTTTGGACTGAGAGAAAACCGGAGTGCCCGGCAAAAACCCACGCGGACACGGGGAGAGAACTCGAAAACTCCACACAGAGAGGCATCCGAGCCGGGATTCGAACCCGAGACCTTATTGCTGTGAGGCGACAGCGCTACCCACTGGGCCACTGTGCCGCCCGCAAAAGAGTGTCATTGTAAGTCGAATCGTGTTAGGGAATGAAGACAAATGGGTGAATTACATGGAGGCGAGACTCCTGACATGTCTCACACACGCCGGATCGTCTGCCTCTGTGCGGGCATCCTGGCGCTTAGTGCTGGGTATCTAAACACGCTTCATTGTACTCTTCCAGGCCACTGCTAATTCAGCGATTATACACAGTGGAGTGGTTGTTAAGGCGGTTGTTATGGTGGCTGATATACGGTGTTTCTGCCTCGGACTGAAAACACATCTCCACTCTCTCGTGTTCAAAGCAGGTTTTATATCGCCACAGTAATAGTATCCATTCCGTGGAAAGTAGCTGGAGTTCAGAACGTAAAAGTGTTATTAAATTAAATTCCTGGTACTGGTGTGGCGAAATTTAAGTCAATTAACAACTATTTTGTGTTAAATAATGTTTTCGAACATCAGAATTGGTTTCCACAGCTGTTCTTTCGGAATAAATTGTCGAGTGGTACAGCTCACCGAACACGCCGTGGGCATGATCAGGCGTTTTAAAATATCACTTAAAGGAGCGTGTTGAGATATGTTTCTAACAATCACACAATACAAGTGGGGCTAGCGCAATCAGGAATTGTGCTCGAAACCATTAAAAAGACAATTGTTCTAAAAGGATAACTGGTACATGAGAGGGAAGCCATTGGACGAAACTTGGAAAAGGAAGCAACATTGATCCATCATTGGGAGCAGAAGCGATGACGTAGAGAAACAAGGCTGTGATGAGAGTTGCAGCTGTGCAGCCTGGCGTACTGAAACAACGCCATGCAAAGACCTGCATGAATAATAATAGTGGCATTTATAGAGCGGGTGGCCCAGTGGGTAGCGCTGTCGCCTTACAGCAAGAAGGCACCGGGTTCGAATCTCGACTCGGGTGCCTTTCTGTGTGGAGTTTGCATGTTCTCCCCCGTGTCCACGTGGGTTTTCGCCGGATACTACGGTTTCCTCCCACAGTCCAAAAAACATGCTGCTGCATAGGTTAATTGGCTTGCATACTAAATTGCCCGAAGTGCCCGGTGATGGAATGGCCTCCCATCGTGGGTATATCCCTGCCTTGCGCCCTGTGCCTGCCGGGATAGGCTCTGGCTCACCGCGACCCTAAACAGGACTAAGCGGTTTCTGACAATGAGATGAGATAAGGCATTTATAGAGCGCTTTTCACCCGAGGGTCACAAAGCGCTGCACAGAGCTGCCGAGAAAACGGAACAACAACAACAACGGCATTAGAATATAAAATCAGCAGAAATAACTTTTTTTTTTTTGGGGGGGGGGAAGGGTTAGCACTGCATTTTGTCAAAGCAGCAGGATATTAATTCCGGTTGTAGCTTTTGCGCACCCGGAGAATGTTGTCATCAAATTGCAGCCTTGTCAAAAATACAACCACGAAAATATACATTCACGCAGCATTTGCCGACCTCACATATGCACAGTTAAGTATTCATTTACACATTCACTCACGTAAGCACGCACTTACCAGCAACCAGCCTTTACCTCCAAGTCAATCGGTCTTTATTTAAGCTGAAAGCAACCGATAAGCTGTTTGGTTCTTTTTAACATTTGTCCAGCGGGGAGAGGTGAGCAAGTTACATCTTCCTGGGGCACCGGGGGTAATTCAGGCAGGACACTTAACCTAAGCAGCATGTCTTTGGAATGTGGGAGGAAACTGGAGCACCCGATTAAAAAAAAAACTCACGCAGACACGTGAAGAACATGCAAACGTCATACAAATATGTATATAAACCGGAATACAACCCGGAACCTGCTTGCTGTGAGGTGGGAGCTCAACGAACTGTGCTACCGTGCCCCACTGCCAATTACGTCATTGTTATTCTTGTGCCAGGAGAGGTACACCTGCATTACTCTGAAATGGTGTAAGCTCACGCGCAGGAAAATCACGGGACGGATCCATGTTGCACAGCTTTATAAAAATGATTGGTGGATGCATCTCCCGTATTCTCAACTGTGCAAACTCCCTCCGCTTTAGGCACACAGAGCCACACTCATTCTGAGCATCGCTCCTCTACTTCTTGTTATTGCTGGAGGGCAGCTGTAAGCAACTGCCTGGTAGCGTCTTCCTCCAAGCCAACATCAGCGCATGTACAAACACAAAGATCCCCCAGCTCACCAGCATACACATAGACTACTTACTTGGCCAGGCTTCCTGTCCACGTAAATAGCCCAAGCAACCCTCTTCTCAGGATCGTGACACTGGTGTCAGAAATGAACATTTGCATGTGTGCCCCGCGCTGTTTCCTGTCCTCTGCGGCACCTGTCTTATTTGTCAGCTAAAACTTGTCATTCCTCCTCAGCCATTTTACCATCTGTGTGGCACTGGGGGGGGGGTGAAGGGATCCACTCGCAATTGGGGCAGTGTTCCTTGAAATCCCGGTAAAAGGTCTAATCGTATCATCTCTCTGGGGTCTATAATTTTCGAACCTCTTTCCAGGAAGTCACTTTTGTTCTTCCTACGAAGAGATCAGTCTCTGCCATAATGATTGTGATCACTAAGGTGCATAGCATAGGCCCATGCGATTGGTCCAGCCTGACAATACGTTCCATCCGTCTCGTAAAGAATAATCTAAATTCAACTACATTGTATCAAAAACAATTTATTTGATTATTGCCCTATGTTGAAATACACATATAAAACCACACTTGTGTTTAGAGTTAGACATAGACCTACACCAGTTTAGTCTATGCTATGTTATGTGTGCCTGCAATGGGAAGGGGTCGTTTAGCAGTTTGTGGCCCTTTTGGTTATTTTTTCTGAAACTTGCCCTCATTAAAAAAAGTCGTGCGCCCCTGCCTGCAGTAGAGCGTTTGACAACCATTAACGTTTCTTACTACGGCACTCAGAGTGATTTTATTTGGCCTGGTAGGAAGGTCCTGGGCTGCGGTAATCACAGAGCGATCCGGCCAAATAACCTCCACGCTCTTGAGCAGTAAGATCCTGTGCCTCGCATCGTCTGTTGAATCCTAACGAACAAACAAAATCCTGGTGGCTTGCCTCCTGAGTGTTCCGGTGTCTGTGTGATCAGCAAGGGATTGTGCCAGGTGCCGCGATGTCTGCGTCACGCTTGCGTTCTCGGGTGACGCGTGTTTATAGATGGAGGCATCATGTTCCAGGCAAATAATAACGCTAATTTTTTAGAACTGATAGTAGTGTTCGATGATGGGTCTTTGTTGGTTAGGGTTTATAAGTTGGACTGTTTTGGTTGATTAGTTATTCAAGGCCATGTCTACTACGCCTCAATGGTGACGTTATTTTGACTACCCATTTTTTTCTGGTGTCAGATTCACGCCTTGGCAAGTATTCATTTCCTTTAAAAAAAAGAAAATCAATGAGAGCCTTAACGATTTTTTTTATCACATTTTTTTTTTGCAAATTGCAAAGCGAGCAAGACGATGGATTTTCCCGTCAGCGAACCTGGGTCTCTCGTGATTATCCAGCGCCTCTCCCGAGAAAGAGTCCCAGTATGAATAGCGAGGGATGCCATCCCTGGCAGACAAGAAGGCTGTCGCGTTATGTCACCGTGACCCGCGCCCAATCCAAATGTGAGGTCCGTGTGACCGGGAAACAAATGCGCAAGTCTCGAGGTGCTTGCCTTACAAAAGAGGGAGCGGTGGGCAGAGCAGGCTTTTGTGTTTTGCATGCTTAAGGCGGATGGACCGGTGGGTGTGGGTGACTTGCAGTTGCACCAGTCCCCGTGTTTCCTCTTTTCTACGTAGCCATGATACAGTATGTACTGATTTTTTAAAAAGAACCGTTTTCGTTGAGACAGCAATTAATCGCCGGCAACATATTGGAGCAGCTACAATTATCTGCGACGTGTGACTTTACGGAGACGTTCAGTGCTTTTACGGCTGCATTACGCGTTTGTCCCGTCAACTTAAGGGTTCGTTGTTCGATAGTTTAACTGTAGAGATGCGGCTGTTCGTGCCAAGTTTTACAGCCTGAACATGCCGGCTTGGCGCAGGTGCGCATGAGTGATGTGGGAAGTGCACGTTGGATTACTTGTGCGTCAAACGCGAAATGGAATACGAGCCCTTCATGCAGTTGCACTTCCCATCAGAGGTGAGTCGGACAAGTGTTGAACCTCGTGAAACGGTTGATTGTTTCTTGGTCAGCATTGAGCTGAGCCACCCTCGCATACCATTTCACTCTTAACGAATGTTTTTCAGCCATTGCTCGAGTGAACGTACATTGTTCAAAACTGCACGCACAGTGGGTTCCAGTGCAACATCTGGTGTCCTGTGCTTTTCAACCTGGTGTCATCTCGTTGTCAGAAACCGCTTAGTCCTGTACAGGGTCGCGGTGAGCCGGAGCCTATCCCGGCAAACACAGGGCGCAAGGCAGGGATATACCCACGATGGGACGCCAGTCCATCACCGGGCACTGCGGGCAATTTAGTCTGCAAGACAGTTAACCTATGCAGCAGCATATTTTTTGTACTGTGGGAGGAAACGGGAGTGCCCGGCGAAAACCCACGCGGACACGGGGAGAGAACATGCAAACTGCACACAGAAAGGCACCCGAGCCGAGATTCGAACCGGGGACCTTTTTGCTGTGAGGAGGCAACAGCGCTACCCACTGGGCCACCGTGCCGCCCGCTTTTTAACCTGGTGTGACATAGAACTCACGGATTGGTACATTGTACATCTCATCACTCCTGAGTTGATCCTGCCCGGTATTTGAACTCACGAACCTCCGAGCTCTGCACGCCAATCAATACTGAATTTATCTTGTGCTTACACAGTCGCTGTCACCTCGGTTTTTCATTGTCATGAACTTATTCTTAAAGTTGTAATACTTTATATCCAGTAAAATATACTTAAGTCGGCATCGCTTTTTGCTAGGAGAGTTGTTTTTTTTAAATCACGCGGAATGAAACGGCGTTAATGCTGGTGTAGTTAAATTAATTTGTGTAATAAGTTGGCAGGGAACTTGTACGCAGCTGGATTAGCTACCTAACCCACGCCGTGTGAAATGTATCGGTTACTTGACCATACTTCACCATGCTAGTGACTGCGGGTTGGTGTATGCATGGCGCATAGACAAGGAGACACAAGTACTCTACTGCACAAGTAGCAAAGCAGTTTACTTCCCACCATGCAGCCGCGCACCATACAATAGACTCCTCTTCTATGCGTCGACTCTCCAGGCTTAGCCTTGCTGAGCTCTCGAGCACTGTCCAAGAGTCGGCATGCGAGCATGTAATTGCGATTGACTCAGTATAACCAGACTAATGAATTAACTCTGCACGGCGTGTTCCTTGTTTAATCGTTCAGCTCCGCAAAACTCGAGGATCTGGTTTTGCCTCTCGCCCTGTTCACACGCGTCGCCGAGTCTGGCCGGCCCTGCCGACATCACAGCACCCCCCCCCTTGCCCTCGTCTCCTTGAGATAGTCCGTGTTCGTGTTTGCGGCACTGACCAATTTGTCGAACCGAAAATGTGCTCTGAGTCACAATTTCTGAAATGATTAACACCGCGAAACGGTTCTTCCTCGCGAGTGATGCGACCAGTCGGTGCAGTCTCTGGAGAACTTCGCGAAAGGTATTTGCAGTGAGTCAGTGGGAGAGGCTACTGGAGGTGACTTGGATGCTTTTGGGCGTGTGTTGACAAGAGAGAACCAAGTTGCAATTAGAAGTGCGATAGAGATTCCACCAGCGCAAAGCAGGAGTTTGAGGAGTACTCAGGGAGAGGTGAAGTTTGCAGTGTAACGAGATATGAGAATAGTAGATGTGGCGAGAGAAAAAGACAGATGAAGCATACGGAGAATACAAATCTGAGCCGATGTAAAATAATTGGATTTTTGGCTTGAAAGCAGAAGTACAGCAGTTGGAATCGCATCGGATGTACAAAAGCAACCTGCACAAAGTATGCTTCAGTGGGGGTAGGAATTGAAATCAGTTTGAAAGACCTCTTTTCCACATCAGATGCCTTGCTGTAAATATCCTGATAAGTGCTTTTGTAACATGGAGAATAAACCAAAAAAATGAAATCGTGTTTTGTTATTCGCTGAATTAACAAAATGAAATTCATTTCATGTAATTGCTTTCTTCACTACCTGATTTTTAATTAGCGTTTTTTTGTGTGTTTGTAATTAATGGTGACTCAGGTGAGTGTATCGGCTCCCAACGCTTGATATCCCAGTTGCGTTTCCCTAAATTCAAACACAAGATGTCAGTGCTCTAGTGCTAGCCCTCCGAGTCACGTGCTTGCTCACTCACGCTTGCATGCAGTGGATTGCCTGAGTATTTGAAGCAGGTCTGACTGTCGCCTGTTTACAGCCGAATGGATATTCAGACAATGTGTCTCGTCCGTAATCTGCCCACAATAAAACTTTCAAGCTCTTCACAAAAGCCTTCTGGGAGTGCATCCCTTGAGTAAGAGTCAACCAGCACAAGAGAGACTCTAAAAGTTCTGACATACAGGCTCTCATCTGCAGCGTAAGGCTTGCACGAATCAATGCTGGTGAAACTGCCAGATGTTTTAGGCGAGGACCTTCACTTTAGACTATATGGATCCTCGTTTTGCATTGTTTGCTGGACGCATATGCACAAGGACACGACTGATAATTTCTTTGCGGAACGCGCAGTCTTGTTTGCACGCCTGCTCACAGTGGGATTTAGTTTTGAGATTACATGTATTGTGAAAATCGCGGCTTGTGTACGTTGGGTGTCCTATCCCGTTGTGGTGCTGAGATCACTGGCAAGATTTGTCACAATCATTGGTTAAACTTTTACCTCCTTTTTTTTATTTTTGTGACGGCTAACTGCATCCTAATTATACTGTGCTTAAACACACTGCTCGACAGTAATTGAATAAAATGTGTCTTCCAGGAATAGTTTTTTTTCTTTAAACGTGACCACACACATTAACGCTTGCTTCCAGTAACATGGACAGGAAGGGCTCACATCAGTATGCAAATGAGCGTTTCGAGACCTTTGCAGTCGGTTTCTACACCATTGTCCCGTAAGCTGACGCATTCAGTGTTTGTAATATGTAAACCAACAACAATGATGTCACCATTAAGTTTGTATTTTTAAACAAATATTTCACTTATGCCCTTTCGTGGATGCTTTTTTAATCAATGCGTGCATCCGTTTGACCGCTTAAGGATCAATATGATATCAAATGGCTCTTGATGAACATCTGCTCGTCAGCTTCACGAAAGTTCCCGGTTTTCAGTGCATCGCGTATTAAAGTGTAAACTGCCCTGCACTGAAGATCGTAATTTGTCTTAACCCTTGGTCCATCACTATACATTGTGTCGGTCATACAAGGCAGTAATAATGGCACTTATGTCATTGCAAGTAGTTTCCCTCCGTGATAATAAATATAACACGCTCGATGTCTACGCTATTCAGCTGATACACACAGCTACTCTGATTTTAAGTTCCACGTTTTTAGCATCGGGGGATTTTTGTGTTTGAACCGTGCACTTCCTCCTGGTCGACTGGAGTAGGCACGGCCATGGACATTTCGATTCTATTTTCTATTGTTGACGCGCTTTTGTCGATGCTGCCGTCGCTGCCACTGTCGGTGGGCGCAGTGTGAGGTGCGCATGGACCGGGTTGCGTCCTGATGATGTTGTTGACGTGCCATTCTCCCCGCAGCTCTGTGCAGCGCTTTGTGACCCTCGGGTGAAAAGCGCTCTAGAAAAGCAATTATTATTATTATTATTGTAATGCAGCGGTTCGCCAAAGGACAAAGCCTTATTTGGTAAAAAGTCCCTACTATGACAGACACGTGAACATGGAAGAACCCCCCCCCCCCCAAAACGATCTCGTCCCTTTGTCAGCGTCTGAGATTCTATCTTACCGTGAGCCTTTGTGCCTGAAGTAGTGGAAGCGTTTTCCTGCTCGAACATGCAAAGGACATTACTGACAATGGCATTGAAGCCCAGAACTAGTAATAGAAATAATAATAATTACCCGAGGGTCACAAAGCGCTGCAGTGAGAGTGGTTCACCAACAACAACGACATAAGCACGGCAGATCATCAACAATAACGG
>JAZEWT010000010.1:4362444-4390230 GCA_036362905.1 Mordacia mordax | reverse complement strand
CTACTCGAAAGCCGTACAAGGGGTCCTAATTGAGTAGATAATAAACGTGTGTCATGGTTTAATATTGAGTGACCTGGATGTACATAATTAAATGTGGACAACAGAACACGCTTGCATCGCGTGTGCCTGCCGAATTTGAAAGCCATGTTCACAGCGGTGCAGGCTCAGTGCGCTGCCATGGCCCATTATGAGCCACCTTAGCCACTCATGTTTCGTTTCAATTCTTGGTGCATTTCTTTGTTGACGTGGAAGTACGCAGTTATGTAGATAAAGTATTTTTGGATTAACCAGATGTGTGTGCTTTAATCCTGTAAAACAAAAACCAATGTTATTGGTCTTTTGAAGAGCAGGCCCGTTCTATGCTGGCGTCAGCCAAGATGTACACATTCCTTTCGCCGTAATTGTACAAAGGTCACACGTTGACCAAGCATGGGATAACTTGTCATGTAATCGTGCGTGTCATTAAATTAAGGGTAGCAAAACAGTGGTTTGGGTGCGTTGGTCATGGAGAGGAGGTTGACCATACTTCGACGAATGTGGGTGCCGACACGCTTTGTAGCTGATGGCCAGCTCACTTAGTGGACGGGCCAGCTCAGCTTATGCTCAGTGTAGGTACGGCAACTGTATGCCCCAGCCTCGCCAAGTTATATCTTGTGGTTACATTCTTGCAAAGAGCAAGAGAGCGGGAGAGGGGGGGGGCAGCGAGTAAGCTATAAAAACACCGGCTCACGGAGTGTTAATACGCATCATAACTCAAAAGAAGTCCTCCTCCTTTGACTTCGTACCCACCGTGGCATGAGCAGGACAGTAGCAGAGAGTGACTCCAGCGATTTCTCTGCAATCTCTAGGTAGCCTAGCGTCAAACCCCAGATCGGACTAGTGCGTTAAAGAAACACACTTATTTTTATTCCTTGTTTACCCAGGAAACAGATACTGCATCCAGCGACTATTTTTACTCTCCAGCACATATTTGGATCTTGGTTAGCATGAAAACAAGAATTTTAATTAGGAATATCTCTGGTGGCAGATTTAAAAAGTATAGCAGTCATGTCATTGAGAGAGTCACTTTAAAGTCATTGTTTTGCTAATGAAACTACACACTCGTGTTACAGGGCAGGGTTAGGGCTTGAGTTGCAATAAAAATGTGCTGAGTTCAAATCTCAGTCGGGAGTCGACTCAGCCTATGACTCCCTCTGGGGTTAATACAAAGACAAAAGTGGAATTTACAACTCCATCTCATGGCTTCCAGTTGCAATGAACACTTGCACGTGTCTTTTTGGGAATGGAGCCTAACCTCTTGACTTTGTAAACAGACTATCGCTCTTGATTGAGATCTACCACCGACTTTAGGGTACTCACACGGGCGATCCACTCCAAGTTGCAGCGTTGGTGGTGGCCTTAAAACTGAGCAAAGCGATATATCAGATGGGCCCCATAAGAATTGCAAGTATGCGTCTTGCCCTTAAAACACTCTAAGAAGTTTTGTTGATGCTTACAGGAACTGCCGAGTAAGTAACAACGACATTAAAAGTGTGTACCTTTTGAGCGGTGAGTCTGATTTGAATAAGCAGTGTAGGTGTTGGAAAGGCCCTTGAAAGTCTGTCCGTCCTTCCTGCCAATGAGGTAAATGCTGGACCATAAGCGCTACGCATATGTTAACCCTTACAGACCTTTGGGGCAAGAGCTGAAACCAGTGTGGTACGTGAGTGATTAGTGTTGTTGCTGGAACCACGCACACTCGGCCAACTCTGTCCCTCCCTATTGGTGGTCATTGAGGCGCAGCACCTGATAGTCATTTTTCTTTGTCAGTGCCTGCGTGCATGCTAATTGTCACATTAGCATATTGCTTATGGCACTGATTGCCATTCTGCTGACATAGGGATCGCTTCAGTGAAAATGTCTTCTGGTAGATGCCAAGTAGACCTGTTTGAGACCCAAGCCAGGTTAGTGTGTAGGCTGGGTAAGTTATCCATAATCCAGGTTAAGGTGCCAGATTAACATGCTTAATATACTAAATACAAATTCTGTGCTTGACCAGCAAATACACTTTGTTTTTAGATCAACTGGTTGCTATGCATTACTCAATATGCTATCGCGATGTACACTCCCACGCACGTATACGTTTAGTGTGAGCTTCGTATACGTTTAGTGTGAGCTTCGCAACCCTTTTGCAAGATACAAATGCCAGGGTGCATTGGAAGTTACAAACAAGGAAACCAGGTTTGCATCATTTTTACTATTCCCCAAAAACGAAACCGCCCATAAGGGAAATTACAAGAGCAGAGCCAGCTGTCCCCTGCCCCCCGTGCTTGCGCGTGTACGTGCAAAATCATGCCTCTGCAAAGTTGTTGCTTTTAAAGAACCACAATAACCAGTCAATACGTCAAGAGGCTTCATCAAGGGTCAAGGGCGCACCTGTGCTGCCGTGTTCCCACCAGGCTGATCATCGTGTTGTGCACAACCCGCCAGACACCCGGACACCATTTCTTTGGCATTGCGCAGGCCAGGAGCAGGCGCAGGGATTTCAACAATCCGTCGTGTCCTCTTGGAATTCACCCACATTTTCTGGCATCGCAAAAACCTGTTACTCGCTCGCGAAACAGCACTGATGCGTCACCGGTTTTATTTTGTTTTAATCTTTTAAACGGAGGAATGTTTTTTTGCTGTTTACCATCTGTCTCCCTTTGTTACATAGTGTGCATGATTTTAGTGATCGAATCCAATCTGCTCTTGCACTTAATACTGTATAAGCATCGAATCGTGTGTTTGAGCATCAGCTATTTATGAATTACGTGATTTGTATGCAAATTACATTGTCGTTTGTGCAATTTGTATGCAAATAATACACTTACATTTAAATAAGGGTGTCAACAACACCACAGACTAGTCAGAAACAAGGTAGGAAAAGGCATGCATATTCACTGATTATATAAATCACAAATTGCGTCTGTATATCAGAGTATTTCATTAGCATGGAAAATGGGCGTTAGCTGTCTGAGAAATTGCTTTTGCTTATTCGCAAATCGTCTTTTTGACTTGTTTAATTTTTGCATGATTTGGGCACTGTTTTTGATCAATTTGGCCAGTTTTTACGAGCTTAAAGGCCCTGATCGCAGCACAATTCGATACCTCGTGTATGCCCTTCACAAACCGATGAACAAATCTAAAATCCATGAGCACTCTCAGTCGTAATTGGAAAGCATGGACAATGAGAATAGAAAGAAGTACAGAGAAAATATAACCAAAATAAAGAATGGCTGCTTTTAAAAAAAAAAATCATGATCCAAAATAACGACAATTCGTGATATCACTTGAGGGTCAATTGTAATGTCTGCTGCAGTGTATTTAAGGTTCCTCCAGCAATGTCGTGCCATGCTAGTAGGCAAGCTGTGCCGAAACGCGTTAATGCCACTTTGCAATGAGATTGGTGTTGCCAATGCCTTGCAATAGTGCTGCACGATACCACGGGCATGTGTGTCTGTGCAGCAAAGTGCAGCATTGCACAACGTTGACTCAGACGCTGTGTTGTGGCTGCTGTCATTTTTATTTGCTGTTGTGTACTCTGGGCTACAGAGGACCTGGCTCGCGGCCAGCATTAACCATGTGATCCATACCATGGTGTGTGCGTGTGCACACACATGCGTGCGTGCATCAAAACATCTCACGTCCATCGTTGTCGTTAATGATGACTTGTAACTAAAAGATACAGAATGTGATAGCATTGACAGTAACAATGGGCCCACTTCAGACCACATCAAAGTGTCGCTTTCATCTTGCACGCAATGAGCCATTGCTCATATTTGTTAGTGGTCTAGAACCAGTGGTGGAAATTCCTCACTTGTGTGATGGGAGCCTGTATAACCATAACACAGCCATTTGTCTTTCTAAAACATTATGTTGCTTTTATTAACCCTGTAATTAGATGATGAAGCTGGTGGAGTTCCAACCAGGATTTGACACGCGATTATGTATGACTGTTGGTCAAGTGCTATAACCACAGTGAACCTCAAGTCAAAACATTTACTTGGTATGATACACATCCCAGATATCCAGCTTTCCGGCAAAATATTTTGACTCCCCTCTTTCAACCGTGACGAAGGATCATAGATCGATACGTTACGAATAAATAATATCCATTGCCCGGATCAAGGCCTTCCCAATTATTGTTTCCTTGCACGTATATTTTGGTTGTTGTAAAGCAGCATTGATCAATCCATTATTGCAATGCACTACTTTTCTGGTATCCCTGCCTACCTGATCAATCGTCTCCAACGTGCGCAGAAGGCAGCTGCCAGAGTCCTCACCCGCACTCCCATCCATGATCACATGTTGCCAGTGCTGGCATCTCTCCACAAGCTGCTGGTTGAATACAAGATAATAATAAATATTCACCTTTCAGTTCACTGAAATTCAAAGAGCAGCAATAAATTATAGGACATACAGTAAGCGAGGAAAAAATAATAATTCTTCAACAAACAAGGAAGGAATAAATGTTCCCGAGCAGGCGCAGGTCGGCAGAAAGCCATCATCCTGGCACGACAACATTGAGCCGCATCAGTAGTCCTAGCTTGAATGCTTTACCAAATAAGTGAGTCTTGAGATGAGATTTGAAGATGCCCAGAATTGAATTCAAGACCCCCCCTTTTCACCTTCAAGGTTGTTCCAGCATGCACCCCTGAACTACTTCAGGCACGCTCTTCAACACAATTTCAATCCATCAGTTTGTGTTTGCTGCACGTGTCCAGATCGCGTCTCTATTTGATGGGTGACAAGCCTTCTCCTGCCATACTCCGAGACTCCAGAACTCCCTTCCATTATAAATTCGGTCAGCTGAGTGCCTGGGCACCTTTAAGTCCCATCTCAAGACTCACTTATTCTGGAAGGCCTTGAAGTCTAAGACTGTTAATGTTGCTCACTGCTGTGTGCTTTTGTATGACGGTGAACAGCTGACCTGTGCCTACTTCTTTCAGCACAAAAACTTCTTTCTTTACTTGTTTCAACAATTGTTCAACTTTTATTTGACGTCTTTGATTCATTATAGTCATTGGTTAACTTATTTCATCTATTCTGATGTTGACATGCCATTCTCTCCATAGCTCTGTGCGGCGGCTTTTGTGCCGCTCAGGTGAAAGGCGCTTTAGATAGGCAAATGTTATTATTCTACTTGTAGATCATTGTCAGTACTATATTTATGGTATACATTTTATTTATAATGAGACGATCATTTGCCCCCTTCCCCTCTCAACGACCCCAGAATGCTGGCGCAGGAATAACATTATAACACCATGGCGATTTCTTCATCTCATCCCATTGTCAGAAACCGCTTAATCCTGTACAGGGTCGTGGTGAGCCGGAGCCTATCCCGGCAGACACAGGGCACAAGGCAGGGATATACTCATGATGAGAAGCCAGTCCATCATCGGGCACTGCGGGCAATTTAGTCTGCAAGCCAATTAACCTATGAAGGTTTCTTACATTACAATAATAATATATGGTGTAAGTACTACGATACAGATAATACATTATTTATCATTTCAGAAATAATTCTATTAAAATTCAGATGATGTCCCTGTTGGATGTAATATGGCTTTTATGACGCAAGGCCCTTAGGAATAACAAAGATAGTTTCCCTGCGCTCAAGTGATTGTTGACTGGCTTTGTCCGCATTGATGGTGCAGACTCGGCGTTGGAAGTTGTCTGTAGAACAATATCTCCTGACCTACCACAATTCCTCATCCAGCTGGGTTTTACAGTGGTCGAGGAATTCCCTCTCAATCCGAACGTTCATGCATTAGGGTTTTTTCTCAGCCCACAATCTTTCCAGGGTGTATAATTTAAGTACTATCTGTTGGAACCTAACTGACGAATCTATGGTGAAGCTGACCCCAACTATAGGAACGTGGAATTTCTACCACTGGCTGAGGGCAGTCCATTGAAATGGGCCCTTTCCCTTGATTATTCAAGTTTGCATTCAGTTGTAAAAATCTTGTTGAAATAAACATTGCATTCTGAGTGGAGTGCCCTGAAAGTTATTTCCCCTACACTGGAATATTACGCAAATTTCATGAAGTTATTTTTACTGTGAGGAAAACATTGGAATGCATGGAGAAAACCCATGCATATCAGGTGAAGACAATACAATGCTGGTATTCGAGTACCTTGCGGTGCTGTTGTTGATTTTCCATTCTCTGTCTTTGTTGTTGTTCTTTCCGCGGCTCTGTGCAGCGCTTTGTGACCCTCGGGTAAAAGGTGCTGTATAAATGCAATTATTATTATTATTGCTGTGCTGCATTCTTATTCACCTATGAATCATATCCGAGAGACCAAGCCTTTGTGACTTTCCTACTATACTCTACCCGTATGCATTACAGATGCGTGTCGCGGCTTTCACACGTGTGTGGCTGAACCAGCCAAGTTTTTAATTTTTAATGCTGCTGTTTGTTAGTATTTTTTCAACTGTCTTATTGTTGTGACCTTGAATTCAAGCGTTTATGGGGGGTGGGGGGTGGGGGGTGACACTAAAAGGCAGCCAGGTTGGTCTACCTCGCTCGGTCCTCTCCCTCTGGGTCTCTGCTTATGTTTATGTCTGTGTGGACGTGTGTGTGTAGCATGTAAATGGATTTTCGTGATTGCATATATCGTGTGTGCTTCTTAATTTAGTAGTTGTTATGCAGCTGTGTGTGTGTGTGTCCCACGTGTGTGTTTACATAACTGTGTGTGAGCATGTATAAGGAACGGGTTGCCAAATAGAATGCTGCAGTCTGAGAAAAACTGGTTGATGGATCCTGGTTGGGAGAGTATTGTTGGGAGGGAGGATGTCAAATGTGTGGTGCGTGTGCAGAATGGAGGTGAGCAGGTCACGATGACAAGGAAGGGGTTCCTGTCGTAGCACCAGAGCCGATGCAACTAAGAACGGAGCATAAAGCCAGGTGGTGGAATTGTGGAAGTACATATTCCATTACTTCACAACTTAGTCTTTGTGTTTCTATTCACATTGAGAGAAAAAAAAACATCCACAGTGCAGTGCATAGTAAATCGGTCGTGATAAAAAAAAAGCCGTCAGTTTAATTGGAAAATAATTCATTTATTTTTGTTTAAGCATTCTTGTTTGCGTGCATCATAAGTGAAATAAAGTATTTTAATTAACAAGTTGCCATAGCCATATTTCGATCAGGCATTTGAAGGTCATGTGTGAGCTGTGGAGCAGCTGCAGGATGTGGTGGGGATGGGTGGTTAATGATGGTGAAGTGCGGTGTGGCATCAGCTAGGGTGACTTTTTGATCATGCAGTTCTGTCCACAGGATATTTGGTTGTTGTTGCACCGTTCAGCCCCATCACTGCACTAATGCAGGAATTGAACCTTTGAAAACCAGCCGAGCAGCATTCCTTGCAGCTGCCGTTGTCACCCATCTGCCCCAAGAGGACCATGTTGCCCTGCTCGGCCGTCATAACATTCCCACGCAGATGCAGAGCAACTCACATAAGATGTGCCGTCGTACAAATGCCGTAATTACATAAGTGGGTGCTGGCTTTATAAGCCAGTGTTATGAAACCCCACTGCCTCTGCCCTCATTCTGATGCGTTACCTCGACTCCTGCACTGTTAAGCACACACAAGCCACTGCGGGCTTTTGAAAGTGGACACCAGAGCAGTGTGTCCGATTGGTCGAGTCGATGTATTAATATATGTGTTGGAGGTAGTGGGTTGGGTGATGTTATGTATGAACATAGGGTGAAATGCCACGGCAAAGAAAATGTCCCCCTCCCCCCATCCTCTCCCTCTTGTCAGGGGAAATGTAAATGTGTTCCGTCTTGTTGAAAAAAAGTCTGTTGAAAGGGAACACTACCCACGCTTTGCTCGACCACAAGCAATATTGATTGCAGTAGTCGCTTGTCTATCCAGCTGCGTGGTGCAGTGGTGAGAACACACAACTGATGATTGCTTCCAAAAGCCGCTGTTTCGGGATAGCCACGTCGATCACTCGCCCTGAAGCGCCTGATGATGCCTCGAACGTGTGGGGCGAAGCGTCGCAAAGGAGAGAGGGGGAGCGATCGACGCGGCTATCCCGAAAGAGCGGCTTTTGGAAGCAATCGTCATGCATCGAGCCGTGAAAACCGACATCATTACACAGAACACACAAATCTAGTAATCAAATCCTGGCCTGGGGTTGACCACCGCTGCATCTCTCGAGGGTAGATATATATTAGTGTCACATAATGGCAAGTCACAAACAGTTATTGCATTGTACAATAACCCACCTCAGCCGTATGAATGTGAAATTTCCCCCATTGGCTCAAGACTTCAAATCAAATCTTTGCAACATGCCGCACTGGTTGTAGTGAGAAACCACTGACTTGGATTTTGAGTCCATTATCGGAATATCCGAATATATCCCATTTATCGTCATTATTATTAGCTTGTTGTGCAACTATTTTTGAAGAACACCATTTTATGGAGCCCAAAAGGGTGGTTTAGCCTGTATTATGCACACCTGACTGCCTGTCTCCCCACCTCATCTCATCTCATTGTCAGAAAACGCTTAGTCCTGTACAGGGTCGTGGTGAGCCGGAGCCTATCCCGGCAGTCACAGGGCGCACGGCAGGGATATACCCACGATGGGACGCCGGTCCATCACCGGGCACTGCGGGCAAATTAGTCTGCAAGCCAATTAACCTATGCAGCAGCATGTTTTTTGGACTGTGGGAGGAAACCGGAGTGCCCGGCGAAAACCCACGCGGACACGGAGAGAGAACTCGCAAACTCCCACACAGAAAAGCACCCGAGCGGAGATTCGAACCCGGGATCTTCTTGCTGTGAGGTGACAGCGCTACCCACTGGGCCACCATGCTGCCCTGTCTCCCCACCGCTCATGTTAATTATGTTTCCACAACAATTATTCACTTTACTTTATGGTTGCTTCGGGTAGGTGTAAGCTAGGTTCATAACGCACCTTGCCACTTATGTTCATGTGCATCCTGGCCTGGAATTAAACCTCAATCACCAGGTTCATACAGTGCTTACCAAACACATCGCCCCTGCAAACAATAAAAAATCCCATGCATAGGCCTATTGCGACAAGTGCATGTAGCGAACACAGGACAGTATTAAGGCAGTTATGTATTATTGCCTACATATTTACATAGCAGGAAAAATAGTCCCCAGTTTTCCTCACTTTCTAGGAGAAGGTCCTGTGAACCGGCGTCTGGGCCAGTGCCTCTGATGCAGTTTACACACGCGCACCAGATATTTCATTCAGGCTGAGTCAACTTTGGAGAGGCCCAGAACGTATTTAAATACCACTTGCCAGTAATGTATTGCATGCCCACAAGTTTAACCCAGATCATGGCTCAGTATGTTAACCATTGTACCCCTGCTGCCCACGGACCCATGCCCATGTGAGTGAATGTGCATTCCTGTACATGCACATTCACTCACACGTGTATTGTGTCTGGGTATAATACAGTTATTTGTGTAATGTGCTACAATCTAGCAAACTGGGTTCCATCCCCACCTTTCTCAGCATCTGTGGCATGTGGTCTCCAAAACCATGCCAAGCCCTTCCCTGGGTCAAGTCGGCCTGCGGTGGGTGTGTGTTGCGGTGTATAAACATTAGTAGCCGGGCGTTGTACATGCACCGTACTAAGCCTCGATATGTTCTCGCTAATAGCACTGTCCCTTCGTGTCTGTACAGCTATATGATGGCTTTACATCTTTGTGTATGAGCAAAGGAAACATTTTGCTCTGCTACAGTTAGAGCACCGCTAGCCCACACATCCACACACAGTGAGATACCATTGTACACGCACCAGTTGTCATCGTGTATTGGAATGCCATTCCTTGAAATTGCGTTGGGTTTTGTCAGCTGAGAATGCACCTCTTGGAATCTTGCTTTTTTGGGCTTATACAGGTGGCAGGTGTGTTGTTTTGTCAGTCACGTCAGCATATAAATAGTGCAGATTTGTCTGCTCTATATGTAGACTAGGCACGTACAATACCTTGATTCATTGATGAATGGGAATGAAAAAGCCCATGGTGCATGCATTGCAGTGTGTTAGTGAGACTTAAATATTTGCCATATATGAAAATAATGTTTTAAAATGTGTGATGAACTTATACCCATTTTTGGTCCAATGCGATCATCGGTAAAATGTTAAACTTTTAACAGCCATGTTTGGTAAAACAAACTTTTTACTGCCTTCGTATAGAAATGCACACTCCAAATCCAGATGAGGAATTTAATCTCTGGGATCTCTGGGCCAGTGCATCATCAATTAAATTGACTAGTAAACTGGATAGCAGTGCCCTATATATTGTCCTTTTTATAGGATTGAATTGCAGCAAAGACCAAAATTCATAATTCGCCTAAATCATACCGCTGGTAAATGTTTCCTTTTAATGGTGTGAATTGCTTTAAAGCAAGCTAGTGTAAAGTATCCAGTAGCTCATTTCTGTGTCGTGCCATTCAGGTGTGTAAACGGTGAGAAAACCCATTACACCAGACACAAGAACACAGGTTGAAAACAAACAGATTGAACAACACACACAGGTGTGCATTGCATATACAGACTATATCTGCCTTATCCTGGCCACGAGCTCAAAGCTTGAGTCTGGCCATTTCGTCATTTGGACCACCCAACTCTGTGGAGTTGATAAAATGTAGCTATCCTATCATCATCTTTGAGCTATATCTTCATTGTGCTTGTGATTTCATTCTCACCTAGAGCGATAGAAGGTCTTTTGTCACGGTCCCTTCACCCTTGCTTGTATACTTCTAAGTGACACCGTTGTCTATCCTCAGCAATCAATCCTGCATCCTGCTCGTGTACCCAACACCATCACAACCTTTGTGTGCATCATACAGGGGCTATGAGAATGAGGTACAGATACATAAGCCACTAACGTGGTTGGTTTTGACAGACTTACGAAAACCACTTTGAAAGAGAACAGAAGTAAACTTGAGCGTTAAAATGTTTGAGTCCGCAGCAATGCCTGAAATATGAACTATATTACTTTGTTTCTAAACCATTTATAATTTTTTGCTGTTGTCTTTCACCTCTGGTACCTCCGTTTGTGTTCAAAGTATGGAGTGTGTTTCCAGCATACTGTGTGACTGAGATGTCTGAACTTGTTGATGTAGTGTGTTGTGGGAACTCTACAGTCATTGGGAGGATTCAAGGCACCTGGGTAGGATATAATATTGCTGTGTTTATTTTGCCAATTGCTCTGCATAAGAGGCCCCATAAGAAGTGTTGCTTGGCCTGTGCATCAAGGTTAATTTAGGACTATTACATTTATAATTTAGGCAATTATCATCGTGTATTATGTATGCAGCACCAGCCTCCAGTACATCTTGTGCAAAAGTTACTGAGCATGAGGTGGTTTTAAACCAAATACTTTGTGCAAAATCAATGTCATATCGACAAGATATTAGGACATATGAAAATAAACAACATTGAAAATGAGTTAAGTGGTGGATTTTAATGCAAAGGTTTCCGTGACCAATGTTATCCATAAAACATTTCTTTCGGATTAAGTCACGCAAAAATATTGTCTTGTAAAACCTTCCTCGACCCTGCACATCCAATCAGTAAAGCTTTGTCACGTGAACACAAGTGCTAATTCTTCACTGTCTCAGCACACCAGGTGCATTGGAGAGTAAACCCACAGCATTTACAATGACATACGACGTTTCGCTGATAATTACAATAAGCATTATCGGGAGCTCGCACCAACGTGGGACGAGCGGCTTCAGGAGTGTCCTCCGGCCTAAGGTCTTTGTTATATAAGGAGGTTGTGATGTCATCAATTACGTGCTCACCCGTGTAGAGATCCAATGGGAGATGGTGGTGGCGGTGGGGGTGGCAACACATTGCACAAGTGTTACACGTTAGGTAAATTTGATTTCTGCAGGTGTTACGAACTCTATGTTTACGCTCTCCACCGTCACCCTGTTTTACTCCAGCTGCACATGTGCTGCACATGCACCGCACGGATGGAACTGCCAGACGCATGTCATGGAGACTCTCAGGACTGTGCCTCGCCCGTGATTCCCAGCAGGGGTGACGCTGAAAACAATAATAATTGCACTTCTCGAGCACTTTTCATCTTGGGGTCACGAAACGCTACACAGAGCTGTGGAGAGAACGGCATGTCAGCAACAAGAACGACGTACTAACGGCAAATCAATAACAATAAAAAATGGATTGCTAGAAAGGGTTTTACCTTTTGATTTACAAGGTTTCTATTTGGTGTTAACACTTGTATTAGTGTCCAAAACGGTAAAACCGCGTCCCTTTTTACATCATCGGTATGCTGCCAAATAGGTACATTTAGAGAGAGGTGAAGCTGGTGTGCGGCACACTGCTTTAAATTCGCGATGGTAGAGAGCTGTGTGGCCAGTGTGCTCGGGTTTGCTGTAAGAATGAGTTCACAACCTGGTCAAGTTCGACTCCCGCTGTAGCCCCTGTAAGGCCAATAAAATAAATATCGCAGTGATATTCCTAACGAAAGCTTAGCCTGTGCCACAGTCATGTCACGACTAGCTCTGGTTATTACTCAACAGCTGATTGAGTTGTAAGATTATTGAGTGAGTTGGGTTACGCTGCCGTGCACACACATGTGCTATGATAACCTTTAAGCATTTTGTATTTTGTGAATGTTTGTATTTCATTTTATCTTACGTTATCTCAGAGTAGATTTAGTACGGTAGAAACGTTTTGATTTGTTGGTGTTTGCAACGTGTAGCAAATTCATTACAACACACATTCCATTTTATTACTGCGTCAGTGAGCATTGAATAATATTCTTCTCAAACGGTGGCCCCAAACCAGTTGTGGCAGGGCCATTCTGTGACAGGACAACGTCTGAATAAGTGCGTCCTGGGTCTCTGACTACTCCCACCACTCAGCGGCAGTTGAGTCTGCTTCTGAGCAATGAAACGCCTGCGCCCCACCTCTGTGCCACTCACACAAGGCCCTGGGGCAGGAAGTGGGAAACATGGTGCCGCTATCTTAGCCTCACAACTTGGCAGTGCTACCTACTACGTTCCAGCACCTTTGGCCAAATCTTGGAAATCTGTGACCTGCTTTGCATTTTTGCATTACTATAAATATTACATTACTTACCACTCTCAGCGTTATTAGATTTTCTGGAGATTTATGGAGTTCATGTTTTGGTTTCGACAATTCAACAACATGCATTGTAATAGTTCAACAGTTTATTCTTAAGATTCAGTGGGGTTTTGCATAAATTCTTAAATAATTCTTTTGACGAGAGATGCACACATTTATTGTCTTCTTGTGGAAATTATCATTGGTTGGTGCTCATTCTCATTTGTTATTACCTTCATGCTGTGTTCTCCAAAGTATTTAATAACTATCCTTTTCACAGCTGCGCTCGAGCTGTACCCGGAACATGCTGTCCGTAACATAGCTCCCTTGGCTAAGCAAGCTGCCTGCATTCTGCTGGGGCCCACCCACAGAATCAGGTGTGATGTCACCGGTTCTATGCAAAAGAAGCGTGTAGCGTTAATGCCCTCTCGCCTATTAGCTTTGGATAGTCTAAGCTGCCCAGAGCATACATTCCACCCTTTTGGCTGCAGATGGGAGGGATTGGGCAAGGGACAGAGCAGAGAGTCGAAGAGCAGAGCACAAGGAGCCCACATTGGAGCTGAACTTGAGCCATGCTTACTTGTTCCAGGAACGTTCCAGTACTATTCAGATCGCCTGGTTCTCGCCACAGCACTGGACATTTCATGACCAGAAGTGGGAAAGTCCTGAGACTGCTGTTACGTGCGCTCTACAATTTGGTGTTGATGGCGAAACCGCTTAATTTGACATGCGCGTAGGCACCTATCATACTGTGGTCGCTAACAGCGCAGTCGATAATGCAGTTTGGCAACCGGTTGCAAAGCATAACACAGTCGATGCATCAGTGTCGCACTCAGTTCATGAAGCTCACCGTGCTATTTCCTTACGGCACGTGTGCCATTGATCAATAGCACATCCAGTTGAAATGACGATGTGCAACCAGCATTCTACACCATTGCAAACTTCACTCCTGCAGTAGATCCTCACATTCTCTCTCATGATAATCGATTTATTTGTGAGCCAAGCCAAAAGAAACATTTAACGGACCGTGTCGTCAATGCCGCACAAATTAAAAAAGCGAAGTTGCAATCTTTATCATTAACACTACCTGATGAAAAATGTATATATATACAAGGCTAACATTCCGAATGTACATATTCATCTTCCAAAAGGCATCGAGAGTGATGGACATTGTGGGTTTTATCTATACAGTAACAATTTGCGATGAGATTGACATTGAGATACGGAATGTCTCACTGCAGTTCTGCTCCGTTGATGAAGCAGCCAATTGCTGTCCACTTACTATGATTTCCTTGCTCAGTTGTTTTAACGCCGAACTGGTGACCTGCATTCCACCAAAACCATAGACCCACTGCGTTTAAACATCCCTATAGCACTGCATCAGTTTCATTTGCACCCAGATACCCATCGTGATCAATGCTTTTTCCTCCGCATATAGACTGAGAAGCCCATAAATCTGCATAGTTTTTGAATAAATCGAGATTCTCTAGATTCATATTATGCTCTTACATTTTTTGCGAGGAGTGTAATGTTTACATCAGGCTATCAACAGCAGTGCAACCTTGAATGATATTGTTCACTATTTCGCGATTACGGTTCACGTTCGTTTTTGTACAGGTTGGTGCTGTGATGTTGCTTAATAGTGCAATCTTTCGTGTAACTGTCTATTTAATGATTATGGCTGCAGTTTCGTTTTGTAAATATTGTTACTGTGAATACGTTTATTTACTCTTTGTATGCGTGGTTGAGTTGGTCAGTCCAGAACTTTGTTGCCGTATGTAGAGCTTGCAAGCTCGCTGGGTAGTTTCTGCTGTAATAGTAAACGTCTAATAAATCGAATAATCTAATATGAGTCCGTGCATCATTAAAGTAGGCTTGAAAAGAGGATTTTAGGCAAATATGAAAAATTTTGAATTAAATTCTATACTTCACTTCCTCGTGATTAAACCCCTGGAGTTGATAGTTTCAGCCTGGTCACTGATCACCTTAGTTTGTCATGTAATGCCTGCCTTGTGCCAGAATAGAAGAATTAAAGCAATGATGTAATTGTGCTGATGTAGGTTGGTACAATTGCCATGTGAAGAACGCTCTTTATAGAGCATTCAAGATTCCACTGTATCATGCAGATGATAATAATAATAACACAATTTATAACGCGCCACGCAAATTCCACTCCTGGTCATGGACGAGATATGGAGGCGCAGCGAGGAAACCGCAGAGAGGCGGTGAGGTCGTCTGGACGATCAGCCGGCGCCAGCTCAGCAGATACTGCTTTTCTGTCTATTGTTATCGGCCATTTTATTAATGCGTGTTTTATGTTTTTAGTTCTGGGAGGGAACTGGAAAACCCGGAGCAAACCCATGCAGAACAGAGGGTGGAACACACAGACTGCACACATAAAAGCGCCTGATGCGGGGATCGATCCATGTTAATGCCACCCATAAGAAACCCAGCAAATGGACTTCAGAAGCACAATCGTTCTGTATTACCAAGGAATTTTCATCTGACATTGCCCTCTATCACAGAGTGAAGCTCAATGCACTAAGACGTGTTGTGGCATTTTATTGTCTCATCACATAACTCTAATCGTTAAATTATAATGCAATTGTAAGGAGAAGAGTTTTTTTTAAAGATTCAGTGACTGGATTGAGGACATTGGCTCCTCAAACTTGTTAACCTTGTTTAGGCACGTGACTGAAGCCTGAATTCCATCCCAAGCGCTCAGTCATGTCCGCTCAAAGTCTCACATGAGCTTTAGCGCCATAAGCCACTTGGTCGTCCCTTAATGTGTCTGCATATCGAAGCCGTTAGCAGCAATTACGATGTTGGCCTCGTGGCACCAACTAGGCATTAAATGCTATTGTTTGTTGCAGCATGGATAAACGTTATTGTCATCCTATCCGTATACAACTACAGTATATAGAGTAACGAAAATACGTTTCTCGTGGTCCCCGGTGCAACAGCGCATTGAAAACACGCCTTAGAGTCTCATCTCACTGTCAGAAACCGCTTAGTCCTGTACAGGGTCGCGGTGAGCCAGAGCCTATCCCGGCAGACATAGGGCGCAAGGAAAGGACATACCCACGATAGGACGCCAGTCCATCACCGGGCACTACAGGCAATTTAGTCTGCAAGCCAATTAACCTATGCAGCAGCATGTTTTTTGGACTGTGGGAGGAAATTGAAGTTCCCGGCGAAAACCCACTCGGACACTGGGAGAACATGCAAACTCCACACAGAAAGGCACCCGAGCCGAGATTCGAACCGGGGACCTTCTTGCTGTGAGGCGACAGTGCTACCCACTGGGCCACGGTGCCACCCACGCCGTATAGTGGGTTTTGTAGTTAAAGCACCAATCGAGACATGGGACTATCTCTATGAACGTGACCAGTGGTACGAGATTCTCGCTGCAGCCGAATACTCGTCAATGTGGCACTGTATGGAGAAAGCCACAGGCGTGGACAGCTGCGAGTGGCAGCGCTGAATAGTTTTAAACATTTAGTTTAAATGCGCTCCACACAAACTTCAGACGCTAACCCATTCCTCATTACATGGCAGACCATCAGCAGCAGGCCACTGATTGTTCTGGGGAAAGTGGGTGGCAGGTGGCTGACGAGCCAGGTTGTCTGCTCTCAAGTTTATTTTCCTCACGGCACAACCAAACATAATTAGCTGTCGTTTGACACCAGATTTATAGTGACATGCTTTTAAGTTAAAGAGCCAATAGGGATATGGATGTCTCATCTCATCTCATTGTCAGAAACCGCTTAATTCTGTACAGGGTCGCGGTGAGCCGGAGCCTATCCCGGCAGACACAGGGTGCAAGACAGGGATATGCCCACGATGGACGCCAGTCCATCACCGGGCACTGAGGGCAATTTAGTCTGCAAGCCAATTAACCTATGCAGCAGCATGGTTTTTGACTGTGGGAGGAAACTGGAGTGCCCGGCAAAACCCACGCAGACACGAGGAGAGAACATGCAAACTCCACACAGAAAGGCACCCGAGCCGAGATTCGAACCGTAGACCTTCTTGCGGTGAGGAGGCGACAGCGCTACCCACTGGGCCACGTGCCGCTTGGGATGTGGATATGTTTCTATAAACTCAATGTGAACGTGATTGATAGTAGCCACAATGGATGATACAGATTTTTTGTTTTCACCTGGAAGTTCGCTACAGAAACTACTGCCTTAAGATACCTTGCTTACTGGGCGTGGGCATCGTAACCACAATAGGCGGGCACACCTTTGTCTTTTACTGTATATGCCAAGCAATGAAATACGATTTGGGTGAATATTCTGAAGCAGAAGTTTGGATCTGCAACAAACGTATTTCCTGAACGAACAAAGCTCTTGTCAACATTATTATTATAACACTGGGCAGTATTGTGGTTCGAACAGCAGACTTGCATTCCGTTTGAATTCAAAGTTGTATTCAGGTCAACTTCGATCATTTGATAACCCAAGGCTACAGCACCTGATATTCCCAGGATATCTCCAAGTTCTAACCAGGCTCATTCACCTTCTTCATGGTGATTTGGTCATGTATTAAGAACAACATTTCAAAACGGCACAGTGCCAAAGCAAGCCATGACCAGGGGCTGACAGTGTTAACCGCAGTCAGGGTGATTGTGATTCATATAAATTGTGACAGTAACGATGCTCCCCCCCCCTTGAGTCACTCGGCCACCTGTCAATAGTTGCATCGTTGCTGTTGTTTTAAGAAACGAATGGCAACGCGGGTCCTTCCACTGACGCCCAGAACAAAACGGGTCAGAACGACAAGGCCCGTGGGTACTTTGTGAGAAAGCGTTGCAGACACAAGCGCTTCGCTCCTAAATTTACCGTCCAACCCGCGCCGGTCCGCCATCGGTAAACAACGCCATGTGACTAACACCCTCTCCCCCCCCGTCCCGACCGTAGTTTTCCCTTGGCAAGTGTTGACAGTGGGGCAGAGTATCTGTGACCGGTACTTGGGTTCACGATGCTCGCTGCTGCGCTCTCTCCTGGGTGCACGCGGGCCCTAGCGTGGTGGGGAGTGGTAGTGCAGTGGTTAGCAAGCTGAGCTGCAAATATACCAACTTAAAGATGACTCTCCATCACGGGTGCCATTAGTAGCCAGTAAAATTGTACCGAGCAACCCTTGTGTTGACTGAGCCTCCAAATGATTGGTACCAGGGATGCAAAGGTGATCCGGTATTTCATTTCCACACCATAGGTGCTCACAAACATCTTCCCCAAATAGTCTTTGAAGTCGTACCGGAAAGTTTGTCGGGTCCATGTAGGCACCCCTCTAACCACCCCTCCGTTGTTATACTGACCCTAATAGGTGCTTGCTAACAGCACGTACCCGACTTTCTGTAACTTTAAGTGTGGGGGGGGGTCTTTGTGTTAGTGTGTACAGACATATGAGCGAGTTCACTGGTTAGTTCACAGTATGACAATCCTAGTCCTCGGATAATATCAGTGGTAAGTGGTTTCTAAACGTGACCCCAATCGTCTCGACCATAAATTATAAATATCACAACCAGGGAGACAACAGTGGCCGGACATTGTATGGAGCCACACCATTCCCTGCTCGTGGTGTGACAGCTGTAAATGGACGGTTTGCCAACAGCACTTGACCCAGTTGCCTTGCATACTATGTGCGCGTGTGTTTTTTGTTTTTGTGTACGGGTTAACCATGCATAGGAGAGACTTTTATGAAACTCCGCGCCAAGATTGTACTGCCAAACATGCCCTCGAGGATATCCTTCTGAATTCAATAAATCCCTCTGCTACTGCAGCCCTTTTCCATTAACTGCCTGTACATCTATTGTTATTGACTGAATTCATCGTGTTTTGATGTAATTTAGAAGTCCAAACCATCAACTATCACCGATGAATGTGGCACCCAGTGAAACACTCTGGTCGTATCCCAGCGATCCGTATAGCATTAGCTGTCTCCGAAGATTGCTTGACATAGGTAATATTCAACTAAGACACATTTCCAACCTGTCACTTTTTCTACCTGCTATACAAAAAGAAACGGGTTGAGAAAAAAACGAAAGATCTTTTGCAAAGTGTCTCATTGACAGCATGTATTTTATAATGCACTTGTGTTGCCAGATGTTGAGCCATTGATATGTGGAATTTGATGTCCACTTTTGAATGTTCGCAGCTAACAGTGCGTGGGTGGCTGAGTGATTAAGTAAACGCATAATAAGCACGTCCAGGTCACTGAGCAGACACTTCTGATGGCTTGAGTTCGCATCTAAGCTCCTTGTCCATGATTTAAACTAGGTTCTCAGGTGCAGTGAGTTGTGGTCTCAGCCAAAAACTCTAGTGTCTGATTTCAAATGTCGTCTTAGTTTTATTCCATATGTGCTGCGAGTGTCATGTTAGGGATTGATTCATTTGTGAAACTCTGCAATGTGTTAGAATGACTCTGGAAGATGTCAAAGGATCGAATCTAAAAGTAACCTGAATATTACATCGATTCTTCATCAATGTGCTGTCCACCTGCCCTCTGCTAACAATCATCTGAAGTCACAGAAGCGGTCTGTTTCCTTGCTCTGTGGCACACCGGTAATATGCCCAGCACATTGCGTTCAAAATTGCGTGGCAATAAAATCACAACAGTTTCAGTGATGATAGCTGAAGTTTACCTAAAGATCTCAACTCATTGTCAGAAATAGCTTAGTCCTGTACAAGGTCGCGGTGAGCCGGATCCTATCCCGGCAGACACAGGGCGCAAGGCAGGGATATGCCCACGATGGACGCCAGTCCATCACCGGGCACTGCGGGCAATTTAGTCCGCAAGCAAATTAACCTATGCAGCAGCATGTTTTTGGACTGTTGGAGGAAACCGAAATACCCAGCTAAAACCCACGCGGACACGGGGAGAACATGCAAACTCCACACAGAAAGGCACCCGAGCCGAGATTTGAACCCGGGACTTTCTTGCAGTGAGGCGACAGCGCTACCCACTGGGCCACCGTGCCGACCTTACATAAGGATACTTTAGCCTTTGCTGAATTAAATTCCAAACCAACAACACTTAAGTTAATATTAATAATTTAACTTCCAGCGCGCTTTTCACCCGAGTTGTTAGGCAACCAGCTGCTGATCCTAAGACCATGGAAATAAACGTTACATAAATGTTACGCTACGTGACTTACATAGTCACGTGTGTAAATGTACGCCTGTGCTTACTTGCGGAATCCCTGGCTGGATTGGTAAGCACCCGTGTGTGCTTGTGTACGTAAGCTTGTTTTTTGTGCGTGCATCCCAGTGTCCGCCAGATGCCAGGGTGCATTTCTAGGTGCACGTGTGTGTCCGTCCCTGCATGCACGTGTGTGTGTCCCTGCATGCACGTGTGTGTGTCCCTGCATGCACGTGTGTGTGTCCCTGCATGCACGTGTGTGTGTCCCTGCATGCACGTGTGTATGTGTGATTGTGATTGTGATTGCATGCACGTGTGTGTGTCTATGCATGCGCGCGTATGTTGTTTACGTGTGCCTGGTGCATAAGTTTGATGAATGTTAAGACTCCCCGAGTGTGGGACTTGGCAATGGGTCGACTTGAACGCCTGGTTAAATCGCAGTGACATTCAATGCATCTGACCTGGGCTCTGGCTCTAGGGTCACTCTGCCCATGGTCACATGTGCAGTGGCTACAGCAGCATGGCTGTGCTAATGTGAGCTTACAGACGAAAAGTGCTTAAAATAGCCTCAATTTTACTGGCTGTGGGGTAGTGTTTGATTAGTACACGTGGACAAGCTGCAACTATTCTGCAATTGGACAGAAACCCTCACTGTCACCTACAGTTCTGCCGAAATGAACGGCCTCTGAGAATGATTTATATATTTATATTGCTTTACTGCACTCGACGCCCGCCTGCTCAGACATGCATGAGGTGGTACAGAGATCTCTTTTGGCCAACCGGAAGTGTTGGTGGAATCCTGCATTCCCTTAATGGTGTTCAGCCTCCCCCACAGGCTCGCCACTGTAGACCCCCCCCCCGTCCCTAAGTCTTTAACGCTTAAGGTTAGCGCGATGAGTAGTATAGCTACCTTAAAGCAAGGAGGTTCTGGGTTTGATTACCGGCTCGAGTACCTGTGAGGAGTCTGCATGTTATCCCCATAGCCACGTGGGTTTTCACCCTGTGCAACAGTTTCCTCTGACAGTCCAAATACATGTAGCCTAGGTTAATTTTACTGACCAATTTGCCCGAAGTGCCCTGAGATGTTGTCACTGTCTTACCCCTCCCCGCTGAGCAACTATTAACTAAAATAGGATAAAAATTTAAGTTTTAAATGACCCGCTTTTACCGCACTCAAAAGTAGAATATACATTTTTTTAAATACAAAATCAATCTATTTAGGGACACAGCGTAAAAGCAGGTGGCCAGACACACTGTGACTTACGATTGACTGATAATACAGTGAGATTTACATTTTAATTATTTGTCACAAATACGTATTTTCTAATGTTTTGTGAAAGGAAAAACTATCGGTTATCACTTAATATCAGTTTGGTTTAAAGTTTAAAAGTTTTCATGAAAGGAAAAGATTATTGTCGTCTTATATGGTGAGTGTTTGGCCACCCGCTTTTAGTCTGTGCCCAAAGATTGATTTTGTATTTAAAAATGTATTTTCTACTTTTGAGTGCGGTAAAAGCGGGTCATTTTAAAAAAATAATTTTTATCCTATTTTATTTTCTACTTTTTTTTCTTAGCCGCGTAAAAATATCAAGTGAGCTCAGTGCGTGTCTGGCATCAGGAAAATATCGCCCCCACCAGACTGAAAAAAAGAATAGTCATTTGAAAGGATCGCTTCTATGGCGGGACCAGGGTCGGCTTGTCACCGGCCTTCAAACGTTTCACCAGATTGCATTGTCATCCGAGTTATACCTGCGTGCAAAATTTCAGCTCTCCAGCTTTTTCGGAAATGCTTTAAGTTTGTGCTCAAAGATTTTCACCATTACATCCCCCAATGTAAGTTAAGTAAAAGCGGGTAAAAAGAACTACATGTCCCAACGGTGTCTTCCAGCTTAAAAACAAAGTGATTGACAGTCGACAGCGTGCTCTCGTAATTCCCTGCGGAAAATGCTAAGCAGTGTCTGGAACTGAATTGTCAACTCAGTGCAAACTGGCACTGTGGCAGCTATCGAATATATTCCCAGTTCATGGCGTGTCATGATAAAGCATATTCACGACACACTCACGCATGTACGTACCGAGAGGACTCTTGACGGTGTGTGTTTGTGGGCTGACTGCGGTGGCGCCGTAAGGTCATTATGGCATTAGTAAGAACATGCGGTGCATCATCAAGTCACATTACATAAACACAACAACGCGTGCAGCGAGTGTTGAGCTGTGAGAATGTGGAATACGGGCGCAAGCCTCGATAGCATGATATCGAGCGATTGTTGGTGCACGCTTGTTGTTGGTTCACGTGTGAGTCTCGCAGACCCACTGAACTGTAGGGTGGTCAGGAGGTGGCAGCAGAAAGGATGATACCGACCAGGCTGTGTGCTCTTTCACTACAGGTAGGCTGGTTTCATATCACAATGTATTTACTACAGCAGTTGGTGCTATGGAGAGTTGCATTCACCACTGTGGTGCGCACGGACTCTATAGGTTGCATAACAAACATCACTACCACATGTGACTCCAGCATGCAAATGATTTAAACCTAAATATAGACATATGAACATATGGATCAGGGAACGTGTAATTTGAACACAAATTATAGGCAACATATCGATGGTTTAGAGAAAGTAAGTTTGATTAGGCAAGACACAGCTCCAGAGGGGAAGAAGTTGGCCAATGGACGTGGCTGATGATATAAGCGCGAGGATGAATTCGTGTCATTGCAAGATCATAAGCGATGAAACGACACGAGGAGGCCTCAATCCAGCAGTGGATAAACCGTAGCTGATTGCACATTTCACATTTACACGTAAAATCTCTGTTTTGAATCATTACCATGTGATGCTCTACTGGAATGGTTTAGCAGCTTCCTTAATGACTAATGTATTTTTGAATGTGGGAGGAAACCAAATTCCCAGCGACAACCCGCACACATGCGGATGTGTTGATCGTGGATGACTCAGCAGCCGTGCTTGCTGCGCAGCTTTTCAACAGGACCCGCGTCTTTGTATTGCAGGTTAAATGTCTCGCACGTTACGTTCCCTGCCAGATCACTTGTGCGCACCACACCGCTCGTGTAGAACAGCAGGAGTGCCTTCATTGAGACGCAATTAAGGAAAGCCCGTCCGACACGCATTCATATGGGTAGGTCACTTATAGATGCCTAGCCCGTAGCTAATCAGTCACAAGTGAATGCCTTCCACCCACGTCTTCCTCTTTAATAGAGCCCTAAAGTCCGAGCAAATGTGCTACTGTATGCAGCTGCAGTTAGAGCCCCAAACTCACGATGTAAGATGTAAAGATTTCAAGTTTAAATTAGAGATTGACTAGGCCTATCATTTCGCGGGTTGCTCAGCTGCTTTGTACACAATCCACAGTCATCAACCTGTAGATCATCCGACCCCCGTCGTGTGAATGTGGGCATTTGTGCCAATGTCTCGGGGTTACCAAACGTGATGCGCGTCAACCCTTGGCCTGCTTGAGAATTCAATAATGCGTCATTCAGATGGGTGTAATTTAGTAATTGTGGGTCATTTCTTTCAAATTTGAAAATGACAGCAGATAACGAGTGGCTTACTCTGGCTAACAGCAACACGTGATTTTACTTATGGCTGAGCAGTTATTCTCATGTAAAGTATTAAATGACTCTGCAGGTATGTGCAGTAGTCATTTCACAATGTGCCCCCGAAGAACAGACAGCAAGCATGGCTTTGTTGGCAGCCCTGAATTAGTGATGAAAATTCCTCATGCATCTGGAGGGGTGTTAGTCTTTTTAGAAGATGACGACTGTTGACTTCACACAAAGCTGACAGATATCAGATGATACGTTTATGAGCCACGTCGACCTTCAATCAGGATTAAAATCTGCCACCTTGCCAATGTGAGTCAGCTGTTGCACTGTAGCACCCAGATGACGATTTTTTACTGCGTTTATTGGTGAGTGGGTTTTTTAAATTCAGCCACTGAATGTAAAACCATATGAAAATTTTGAGACTGAAAGTGTCCTTTGCAAAGGTAATGCGTTGCACATGTGACATGCATTACATGTGTAACAAAAATATCCAATGCAACCGCATACAGGCTCAAAATATTAAGCAAAACAGAAAGCGTATTAACTTTGTGCAAAACGCTATGTAACGGTTTACACTCTGGCCATTGAAGAATTAAGCATTGTCTTGGCATTGGCCAAAATGGTTTGTACATTGTTAGCAATATTTTGTATCAAACAAATTTGCCGAATTGTGTACGATGAGCATCGTGGTTGAATCGACAGTTTTCAAATTTAAGCTTCACTCTTAGCGTAGGAATTTCCCAATTTGTCTTACAGGGGTATGAGTGTGCCGCATTTGGGAACCAGGTTTAGTCACGCACAGCAGGAACCTGGATTTTATCCTTGAATCGCTGCTCTCATGCCATGGCCACTGAGAGCCGTACGCCATCTGGTCACTCAATGGGCGAGACGGAGAGTTAGAGGGTGGCTTTGACGAACCACGTGCAACCCACGCACCCTGCTGTCTCTTGTAATTGCGATTGCCCCCAGCATTAGCCGCAATTTAGGTGTTCTGGCGGCACGGCGGGGCTGGGCTGGTGGAGTCAGTGGAGCACGCAGTGACGAGCGACTGGCAAAACACCTCGATTATCGTGGCTGCCACTCCCTGTGAGGTCACTCCGATCGCCAAGTGTGTGTGCTCTTGCCCGATTGTTGTTTACAAAGCCAACGCTGTGCGTTACAATGGTGAAACGCTGTGTATGGCCGGAGCTAACAGCCAATGGCTGTACAGTCTGCGCATTCACGTTACGATTCCCTGCCGCCCCATCTAAACGCCCCGCTCGATCTTTATTCATCACCGGAGTCATCTTAGCCACACCAATCGGGAGATAAAGAAATATATTTAAGCTTGTTTCTCATGTTACTGTACTTCTGTTGTTGCCAAGACCTGCTGCAGTGGCAGTGGTGACTGGAGTGTGTTAATTTACACTCTCCTGAAATATTATGAGTTATTATTTAGCAGACACCCTTGTCCGGGGCGACTTGCATCGGATACACCAATTACATGTCAAATAAACAGAAATCATACATAATACCGGTAGCCCAGCAGGTGTCAGTCATATCGCTAGTGGTTGAAGAGGTGCGATTTGAGCATTTTCCGGAATCATGTGAGTGACTCTGTGGTCTCTTGATCTCTGTGGAGATGTCATTCCACCATGATGTGGCCAGTACGGTGAAGCAGCGAGCCTTGGAATCCGGAGAGAGGGAGTGCGGTGCGACCAGACGACCGGAACTTGCCGAGCGGAGCGAGAGGGCGTATAGGGGGAGATGCCAGATAGAGGGCGTAAGAACCAATATTATGAATTTGATGCGTAGGAAAATCCTGCCCAGCCCTCGGTAAGGAATAGCAAAATCCTCACCTGTACTTTATTTGCTGCCTGAAAGGTGTATGATTGTATTTCAAAAATGTCAAACTTGAATACAACATCTAAACATGTAAAGTACAGAAATTGGCCAAATATTTCAATGCAGGACCCTTATTTAAAAAAATGTCTTGAGTCAGAAAATAACTGTATTATTTTATTTTTAAACTTACCGAATAGCCCGTCCTAAGAGAGTTTAAGAATAAAATTTGAAAGGCTAAATATATTTTGGAACTGGTTTATTCATCGGAAGATATCCTTGTAAACGAGACAGGCTCTAAATGTTTGTGTGTCGCGACGCAAATTTGTCGTCGTGGACAACTTTGACATTTGAACTTCTCAATGTGATAGCGCAACATAAAGTTGGCCGTGAGCGAAGACTGGCTCACTAAAGTACATCCAGATACGCGTAAAAATGCATCCTTGCGATGTATTGATCTTGAGAGCAAACGCTGGGAGTTTCCTAAACTGGGACGCTTTAAAATGAACGGCAGATTTACATCCGCACACGTGCATCACAGTTTCTGATTTGTGCATGCGCAGATCCTCTATAACACTGACACAGACAGACCTAGCACATATATAGGAGGCAATTGTGTCCAACTGGGCGATGCTGTGATCAGAGCCCTCGATTCACAATAGGAAGGATGAAGAATAGAATTCCATCAGGGGGTGACTACGCCAGGATGCTAGAATGACTAACGCCTTATGGGAAGCTTACTGAGAGAGACTGACCACCACCATTAATAATGTGACTTGTTTGCCATTATCGTAAGATTCCCAACAGAGATGAATGCTGCTCATTGCTCAAAGAGGTGCATTACAACACCAGTACGCGTAGAGTCCAATTGCAATATTTTATTATTATCAATCTGTAATTATCCTTTTAACTGCCGTTCAAGAAATACCAAATTTGGTAGGAAAAGCTTAGTCTTTTCTCCAGGGAATTTAAATCTAGCTCTCACTTTGCACGTTGGATTTTTCGCATATCTGAGCACATCACAGTAACTTAATAGTTTTCATATGGATAATAAGCTGTCTGGTTGGGTTATTTTCTGCTGTGGTCAGCCATTTGTATGCCTGTGCTTAATTCTTGTACAGCATGGATGCTGTCATCCAGATGCAAATGTAGCTCAGAGTGATGTAAAATACACGCTGTAAGGTTTCTTAACCACAGAGAGGTGTGTGTACATTTATTCCACCATTTGCAGACATCACCAGCCAGCGTAACCAATGTTTATACTTCCGTAGGGTGTGAATTTACACATTGAACACTATATCATAAAGCCGGCCAAACGCTTGCTTCTTCGCCGTGATTCACAGCACAAGTTGAAATGTTATGATAACCTTACCCGTGAAATCCTCTGGGTCAACCCTGCCTAAAATTAGTGTCTGGTTCCCCAACATCAGCACTGACACGTCCTGGCGTTCACGATAGTGGCTGCAACCATCACTATTGTGTCGCATCTTCTTATCAGCTACGCGCAGAACTTTTCCAGTCACTCGATAAAAAAAAATAACGAAGTGAACTGTACACATATTTTTTTTATGGCTCTGAGCATTTACGCCAAAAAACTTGGGCAAAACTGGGCAACAGGAATTTTACAAGGACACAACGCACGCTTGCAACCACATGAGACTGGGAACAGTGTTTGCTTTGGCAAATACAGGACCGGCTGCCAAAGCACGTGCGCTGCTGTGAGTATGGTTTAGCCATCTGTCATTGACCGACGCTATTGCTGACGCTTCCTGCACTGATGCACGGTGCCGTCGGTTTTTGCAACAGTGGCATAAAGTGAAGCCTGTGTATAATCTTGGCATTGATCCTGGGTCAGGTCACTAAAACTGTAAGTGACCTCGTTGGAGCACTAAACAAGAACTGCTGTGGTGCGAGCCGTGAATCGTGAGCTGCCCGCACTGTACCGAGATTAAACCAGATTCTCAAGTTTGGCGATTTCATGGTCTGGGCACAGTCATGAATGACTGCACGAAAAACGATCACTTCAGCATTTTTCTTCTCTGAAGGCGAAACAATGTAGCTGGTGACGCAATTGACCACACACTGTATTAGGTATGACCGACAACGGAGCGCCACCTAGTGGGGGCTCAGTGGAATGGCGGAGTAAAAATT
>JAZEWT010000010.1:4342222-4357227 GCA_036362905.1 Mordacia mordax | reverse complement strand
CCAACGGGGGTTTTTGGCCATACCATGTGTGCTCTTTCACACTCAATCGGCGCTGACTAACAGCATCGGTTCTAAGAGTGTTAAATGCTGTGCAGTATGCGGAATCTTTCGTTAACATTAATGTGTGCGCATGTACTTGTGTGTGTCGGCATGTGAGTGTTGCTGTGCATCTGGGCAAGTGTGCATATGTTCATATGAATATGTGTAGGCCTTTGTGTGTTCGCACATGCAAGCTTGTGTGCCTGTACTTGGAGAGCAGTAATAGAGCAGATCCCCTCCTGTGCCACGATTCCAGCAACTTGTGTGTTCCACAGGCCGTGTTCATAGCCTCTACAAGTGAGCCTGCAGTCTATAATGCTAAGTGACGGATCTTTGTTTTTGTGGCATAATTGTGTCCTTGCAGGGAGTGTGGAGCCAAGCACTGTGGCCACATCTACGGGGGATGAGGTGCAGATCGAGCCGTGAGTCACGCGCACACGAACACGCGAGCGCAAACTCCTCTATCCTGTTGCGCACTCGCGCGTGCGCACACGAGCATTCCGCCCCCGCTCGCACAGGCAGGCGCACGCACGGACACTTGAGTGCTCACCCCGTGGGCACAGACACGCGCACATCGCAGCCTTTCGGTTGTCACCGCGGCGTCCGCGCCTTTCCTGGTGTTCAGCAGGGCCTTGTGGGAGAGTTCACATGAGACTGACAAAACTGTGGCTATTAATAAGTGGTCATGAGCAGAATTTATCCCCTGCTGTCGGTGAAGGAATGTTATACGGGCATCTTTGTTGTGTGTGTGTGTGTGTGTGCGCGCAGTCGTATAAACATCGGGCCCGCGTTCCAGGCAGACATCCCCCATCTGCTCGATAAGCGGCTCGTGGAAAGGGACAAGCAACACGCTGACCTGGTGTGGCAGCCGTGGCCCGACCTCGCCAAGCCCGACACCATGGCCCAAGGTGACTGCTCACTGCGAGGATGGACGCTGTCTCGTTACGCAGGCGGCCGGGTGGCTCCAAGAGACGGCTCGTACATCCTGCGTACGAGCTTCGGCTGGAACGCTCGGGTCGACCCTTGTGGTGTAGACGGTCGCTAGTGCCAATGGCTTTGCGCACGTGTGTGTGTGTTAATGTATTTGCATGGATGAATGGTGGCGCACTTGTTAGTCCACAAACCCACTGACCCGAGTTCAGTTCCCACCAACAGCTGTGGCGTTTGCGTGTTCTCCCCGTGCCCGCGTGGGTTTTCGCCGGGAATTCTGGTTTCCTCCCACCGTCCAAAGACACGCTCCTGCCTAGGTTAATTGGCCTGCTAAGTAAACTGCCCTTAAAAAGTATGCCTTGCGATTTGCTGGCGTCACGTTCTAGGTATCTCCCTGTCTTGCGCCCTCTGTCGGCCGGGATGCGCATTGTCTGGCAAATGTTGGCACCGGCTGAATGCATGGCAGCCTTCCCCTCACCTCTCTGTATTTTCATCGCTATGCCTCTGTAATGATATAAGTTGCCCTGGATAAGGGCTTCTGCTAAATAATAATTAATAATAATTGAAACGAAAGTGGTGGATGTTTGAACTCGTCTTGGGGTTCCCCGACATCAACTCTTTGCAGTGCATGTATGCTCGGTGGAGTGCATGTGCGAGGAAGCATGTGCATATGTGAAGTGTCCAAGAATGCCATCAATGCTTCACGTGACTTAAAAGTGCACCCAGCCCGGTCCAGAGCAGAATAAAACCAGAGGTCACAAAAGTTCAATGTGGTTTTGTGGAAAATCGAAGTTATAAGAATGCCATTTTTATCATCTGAAATGCTTTCAGATAGAGAAATTGAAATGAAGAAATATATCTATGTTTCATTAATAATATAAAACACGAGGAGCTAATGAAAATTATTCAAGAACTGGTCATTGATGGTAAGGATTTGAGAATTCAAAGGAACATATACTGGGATCAAACCGCAGTAGTTAGGATCGGAAATAAACTTAATGATTTCATCCAAATTAAAAGAGGTGTGAGGCAAGGCTGTGTGTTTTCACCGGACTTGTTTAACCTGTGCAGTGAGAACATCTTGAGAGAAATTGAAGGTTTGCCAGGGTTGATAATTGGTGGACAGAATACGAATAACCTACGTTATGTGGATGATGTAGTTTTCTTATCGAATTCAGAGACGAAACTGCAAGAATTTGTGGATAAGGTTGTTGGTAAAAGTGAGAAGGGTTTAACTATCATTTCTAGGAAAACTCTGCATGGTAATTTTTTGAAAAGAAAAGTGTACCTGTGTGCAACATTAAAATAGGTAATGAAAATGTAAAACATGTCAATTAATTCAACTATCTGGGAAGCTGGATAACAATCAGATGATAATTGTGATCATGAAATAAATCGGAGGATAGGGATGGCCAAAGATCTCATCTCATCTCATTGTCAGAAACCGCTTAGTCCTGTACAGGGTCGCGGTGAGCCAGAACCTATGCCGGCAGACACAGGGCGCAAGGCAGGGATATACCTACGATGGGACGCCAGTCCATCACCGGGCACTGCGGGAAATTTAGTCTGCAAGCCAATTAACCTATGCAGCAGCATGTTTTTTGGACTGCGGGAGGAAACTGGAGTGCCCGACAAAACTCACGCGGACACGAGGAGAGAACATGCAAACTCCACGCAGAAAGGCACCCGAGCCGAGATTCGAACTCGGGACCTTCGAATGGCCACAGATAACGTTTTCAAAATGAAAAATATACTGATAAATAATACCATTTCTATGGATACGAAACTAAGCATTCTAGATTGTTAACGTCATACCAGTTTTCACGTATGCATCAGAATGTTGGACAATATCACCAAATATATAAAAGAGAATTGAAGCAATTGGAATGTGGTTGTTTACACGTATCTTGAAGGTATCTTGGACAAGTCACACCTCAAATGAAGATATTTTGTCACGAATGGGATGTAGAAAGAAGGTGTTGAATGACATTAGAAGAAGACAGTCGAAAATTCTCGGCATATTATGAGGAGAGGAAATCGAAAATCTGGTTATAACTGGAAAAATGGAAGGAAAGAAATAGTGGACAACAGAGATAGACTTATGTCAAGAGTCTCTCGACATCGATGAACGTGCCAATAATGGACATTCTCAGATATTCAAAGAGCAGAGATTTGTGGAAGACCATTGTCACCAACGTCCTGTAGGATATTGTACCTAGCAGAAGATAATCCTGGCACCTGTGCTTTTATGACCTCACTGTCACTTGCCAAATGGCAGCAGTATTGATGGGTGCGTCCACCTGTATCTTTATACGACCACAGTGCATGCACGTGTACTTGCTCATGTATTATCGCAGCAGTGTTGACGTGTGTACTGATGTATACGTGCACACGTGTCCGCATGCACTGCAGTGGAGCAGGTGCTGAACCTGGCGAGCTCCAGCGCCCTGCCCGGTGGCGGCACAAACCGCGAGCTGGCGCTGCACTGCCTGCACCGCACCGGCGGGAACGTCATGGTGCGGCTCCCCTCGCCCCCCGTTACTCCCCCCGCTGTATAACGCCCGTATCGCCTTCGCGGACTGTTGCGGCAAGAGCTACGCTACCGCCGCCTACCTCGTGCACACATACACACCAGCGAGCGGTGTCACTGTCCCAGTCTATTGAAAGGAAGACGCAGTCTAAAAAAAACATTGGGTCAGTGGCATCGCTATCCAGTGGTCAGGCGTTGCAATTGCATCGCTGCCTACAAGCCAGAGGACTCCCCAAGTTCTGGCTTGTCAACAGGGGAGGACGGACAGGTGGGGGGGCTATTTTTGATTTTCATCAAGGCTGTGTCATTACTAGAGGGCGCTGTGACGGTGCGTCTGAAGGTCACGTGGCTTTAACTTTCCTGTATGATGCTTGCAGCGTATGTTGGACATAGTGTGACGCAGTCAAATGGTGTATCTACAAAACAGCATCTGTTTTGCGGGTTGTGTCTTTAATGATAAAGTAAGCGATACCTTTATTGCCAGTGTTGAGCCAGTAGTGAACACACTTGCTCACCTTGGGTGAGCAACAGGACAGACTGCAGTCACTTCTGTCACTGTCAGAGGCCCTTGTCAGATAGAAAATATTTCCCTCTAATACCATATTAGTGTGGCTAAGATTCCTTCAGTAAAATAGAAATATTGATTGTCAGCCGTTTAAACGTAGTAAGCCTCGTCTAATCAAAGGCCATCGAAAACGATATGTGAGCTCTATACGGCCCGCAGAAATAAGTGACAATACTAAAATTCTAAACGCTAGTATTCGACCAATTGGTGACCAATTAATATACTTTACAAGCGGTAGACCTCATGTGCCCATAGGCCATATGAAGTGAAACCGAATACGGACCAGAGGCCGCAGCATCCCCACGTCTGCTATTACGGTAGCACCCATATCCTCCTCCGTGTGTGCCGTGTGTGCGGCGCTGTGCGTGTGCGTGTATCTAGGCTGCACTGGAACTTCTCCTGCTGCATGGTCCCACCCTTCCTTCCTCCGACCCCCTCGCCAACTACCACTATGCTGGTCAGTGAGCACCTGAATAGATTGTGATGCAAAATGCTTAATGTAACCATAATAGTTGCACTTCCAGAGCGCTTTTCACCCGAGGGTAACAAAGCTCTGCACAAAGTTGTGGAGAGAACGGCCACGTCAACAGCAGCGACATAAGAACGGCAAATCGGCAGCAATAACCTTTTTTGGGGTTTTTGGGATTAAGACTAATAAGAATTAAAGGAATTGAGCAAAAACAAAATAAACGATCAAAACTGTTTCAGACACACTCGGAATGACTTGTAAAACTCGTGAATCTGGTGCTTTTGAACAGTGGCGGTTTAGCAGCGGTGATATCCGCCAGCTAGGATGTGTGGCGGATGAGGGTGAGAATATAAGGAGAAGATAAGGTGGGTTGTTAGAGTGAGTTAGGTGAGGAAGGTGACGGTGAGCATGGAGCTGAGTTACATTGTGAGTGAGATGCAGGTACTGTTAGGGCGGCGGCGACTGTTGCAGCTGCTTGGAGTTGGGAGCGACAGCGGGTGCTGCGGGGCAAGAGCGAGGCTTCGCTCTCGCCGTCAGTACGGAAGGCCCCAAGAGTTGAGGCGTAACATATAGCGATGAAGAACAATTGGGAATAACAAAATATTAAAAGGAGAATAGAAGTAAAACCAGAGTAACAAGGATAAAGTGGCTCAAACTGCTTCAAATACACTCGGATGTACTCAGACGTCTGGGGCTCCAAGAGCAGCAACAGATGCCGGCGTTCCTCTGGAGGACGCATAGCACTGGGTGTTAATGCGATAACGTTTTGCACCATGACTACCATAGAGCTCTATGGGCTGCCTGCAGATAAATATGTTCATACGAAATACGAATCGTGGAAACGTTTGCACTTCTGCGAACATGGCCTACATCATTGCTTTATAGTCAGGTGAACTTGAGAGAGTCTCAATGCTAGAAGTGCAAGACAGCGTACATCCACACTGGCACTGTATGCCGATTAATAGTTGGTGTTCCGCCTCGTGGGACCGATCTCTGCATGACACAACCAGCGTTAACGCAATCCGCTGGCCGCGTGAGATGTTTATCATTGTGACCTCTCCACCTCCTCCAGGGTCAGACAACTGGACGCCACTGGAAAAGAAGTTATTTTACAAGGCCATCGCTGCACATAACAAGGATTTCATCCTGGTGCAGAAGAAGGTGCGTGTTTGTGTTGACTTTCTCTCTGCAGCATATCATATTCTCCAGTGTTGTGTTTTAAAGTATATAAACAGAACACTAAAATATATCTCCCTCTTTAAGAGCTGGAATTTTTTTTTATATCCATGCATGGCCTTGATGATTTTTGGTGATGTTCTATTTAATGGGCATGTAAAGATACAACCACCCAGTGATTCGATGAGTTGGCTTGATTTGGAATTCAGAGTTTTATTCCCAAAAAAATATTTTTGCCATAATTTTCATATAATTTACCAAAATGTACATTGGTTTTGACATCCCTGACTTTCTGCCGGAGTCGTATAAGAATGACTGCCATATACATACCTTTCCATGTTTAAAAAAGCATGTTACCTGGTACATCATCACGTGTAATGATAAGACTATGATGTCAGTGGAAAAGGTCCTTTACTGGTTTATTAACTAATCTAAAACACAGAAACTGCACGCATGAAGTACAGATATAATGTATTATCACATACTTCCCCTGATCTCCAACACACTAGCTTTGAGTGCCACTTCCCTGATGGAGCGCGCGCGCGTCATGCTCCTTGCCTCCAGATTAAGAACAAAACGGTGGCGCAGTGCGTGGAGTACTACTACACCTGGAAGAAGGTGGTCAAGTTCCGACGCCACCACACGCGGCTCTGCGGCATGCGTCCTGGCGACCTGGTGAGCTCAGCGCTAGCTTGTCTGCGTTTATGTACGGCTAGGTGTATGAGAACTATCATCTTGAGCTTTGTCGGTCTGTGCCGAATGAATGACTCATCATGCTGTGTTGATCCACGGGGTTGTTTGATCATATGGTACCACACACGTCGGTGCAAATTGGTGAAGGGGGAGAGCCTAGGAACAGTTGAAAACCTTTACTCGCCACTGATGTTAGCCAGGGCCAGGAATCATGCTCACGTTGACAGTGAAAGATATTATTCTTCAGTCTGCTTTGATTGCAATAAAGTTGCCTCCAGCAGTGAACAAAAGCATATTTTGCGAGTGATTGTGAACTGTTAGGCCATGTGGATTGAAACCGCGGACGTGGGCCATAATGGTTTCAGTTCCCCTTCATCCCTGGTGTACACCAACGTGAAAATGTAAATTCCGAGCGCGTGGCATCACGTGTCATTCCAGGACGATGTGCGGAGCAGTAGCTACGACCCTGGGAGATCGTCGTCACCCTCTCCGTCCCTGTCATCTCCCACATCGTCATCGTCGCTACTGGAAGAGGAAGAGGAGGAGGGGGAAGTGACGGGTTCGCACCGGGGTACCCGGTCCTCGCTGACCGCAAACCCTGTGCCCCCTCCTGCTGCTGCCACCGCCGCCACGTTTACATGCGATGTGCCACGCTGCGGGGCGGTGAGGACCACATTCGTATGTGCACATGCGTTCATGAACACAGATGAGGACATGGCATCAGACACGTGATATGTGTGCTTCTGGCAGCTACAGACGCAGAAGACGGTGGCCTCAGACCTGGCTAGTGTTGCGAGCGGTTCATGACACCTGGTTGCTGTAATTGCCGGCACTCGTCAGGATAAGCAAGTCAGAGACCAGCACTTATTGCTGCCGTAGTGCCCAGAAGCACACCTGACCACACGCACACAGATCGCCCATGTAGCTTGCACAGGCTGTTGGGGGAAGTGGTGTTAATAAGCATATTAATTCTGGCAAACATGGCGCAGGAAGGAGTGGTGTGCCCAACACCACACCTTACCACTTGTGTCTCCATAGTGGTGTTTACACACCATACCAGGCACTAATTTGAGACTGAGTCAACTTACGGAAGATCTATGACCAGACATTCGTCACCGCTGTTGGCTGATCTCAGGTCGTTGGGTCGTAGCACACTGAGCTAACCACAGTGCAGCAGCTCCACACAACGCACACACAAACGGTGGTAGAAACCCTCCTCTCACACCACTGGGCGCCTTCTCTTCCCCAGATCTTTTCGTCCAAGCAGGCACTCAACGGCCATGCTCGTGTGCATGGTGGCATCGACGTCGCGTACCGCGCCACCCCCGTTGCCAAACCTGGGCCGCCCTCCATGCCGGTGCCCCCTCCCTTCCGTGGGCCCCCGGTCTGGCTGCCCAACCCAGCGCCACCGCAGCCACCGGCCCCGGCGGAACGGGCCCAGCACCCGACACCCGTGCCCCCCCAGCCCAGCAGCGGTCTCAACACCGCACCCCCCTCGGTGGCGGTGCAGCCCCGGCTGTCTCCCGTACATGCGGCCACGCACCTTGGCGGGCCCAGGCTACCAACCTTGCCACAGCACCAGCAACATCTGCAGCAGCAGCACCAGAAGCAGAATGCAGCGATAACGGTGGCGGTGAGGGCTCCTCGGCCACCTGCGCCGTCTGTCGCGTACACAGGGCCTCGCCCCAAGACCGCATCATCGAACCGCACCAAGGCGTCGATGGCTGTGTGCCACTACGACGAGGATGGCACCGAGATCTTCCCCTGCAAGGAGTGTGGCAAGTGCGTGACGCTGCCTGGACGTGTGTGCGTGCGCGGCATGCGTTAGTAGATGACGGCGTTGGTTCTGGCACCATTCATAACGAAAGGCATTTGCTACCTGCATAGCCAGCTGCCTGTGTCACTGAGAACGCCGTCCTTCAGGATGACGTGGGTGCTATTGTTTTATTATGAAAGGTGCTCCTTGAGGTAACATAAGTATTTATAGGGAAGAGTGTGTGTGGATTTCATGTTGTTTGCAAGGTTTGTTTTGAGCGTATGTGCGTGCATATGCCGTAGATTTGTGCGTAATCATTTGTATAGTCATGCGTGTGTGTGAATATTTAGTCACGTGATATGCATGTGTTTTTCTGTATACACATAGTTTTTTTTTACTTTAAACACGCAGGCCTTTGTGTCCAGCGTTACGATTCGTAATTGTCGTTTGGATTACATTGAGTAAATGCAATGTGCTGTAAACTCTTCCCCACCCAACACAGCCAATGAATAAAGTTAGCCACGTAAACATGAAAGCTAATTTCTCACCGCTTTACCAGCACACTGGTGTGTTGGTGAGCGATGGCATAATGTCTTTCAAACACTGGAGCACAGATTCATAATTGTGACTACTGCCTGCTTGATTTGCTGGTTCTCACCGAAACATCATTACCAGTCGTTAAATGTTGTTATGTTCGTCTCCAACACTAGTGTGGGGAGGCAGTCATACTCTATTAATTGGCTGTGTTGGGTGGTAGAGGGTTCAATAAACATTTGACCCAAAAATAAATTATAAATAATAGTTCTTTGTACCTAATGTATGTGGTTTGTTTATGTACATCATCAGAAACTTGGGATCTCTGTGTGGTTGTGATCACGTGTGTCCCTGTGTGGCTGCGTGTGACTGACCAACCTGCGCGCACAGAGTATTCACCAAGGTGAAGAGCCGCAACGCGCACATGAAGTCGCACCGGCAGCAGGAGGAGCAGCAGCGACAGGCGGCTCGCAAGGCGACAGCCGCCACACAGGCAACGCCGGCGGCAATCGCGATGGTGACGGTGGCGGCGGCGGCGGCGGCGGCGGCAGCGGCTGCAACATCAACTCGCCCGCCCGCTTTGGCGGGCGCCGTGCATGCCGGCAATGCTCATCCTTCCGCTGAGTCCAGAACCACTGGCACGATCACAACAACAACGACTGGCATAGCCGGCATCACCTCCATACAGCCCCCATTGCAGCCGCGGCCTCCTCCGTCACTCGCAAGTGCGCACACCCCAAACGCTCGATCGCACAATGCCGGCACCAACTCTTGCGTCAACGCGCGCACGGCCGCTCCCGTGCCCCAGTACGTGGTCGGAACCGGTGGCAAGAACATCGGCAGCAGTGTTGGTAATGCACGTGCTGGTGGTGGTGGTGGTGATGGTAATGTGAGTACCCAGCAGCAGGCTTCCATTGCTGTGCTGCCAATTTCGCAGGGAGGAACCGCGGTCCACCCGGACACGTGGTGCGACGAGGAGATGGACATGGTCTTCATTGACTCTGACCTCGTCATCGACGAGCAGATTTAAGGCCGGGGAACAAACGAGCGGGAGGTACATGGAGGAGTGCTGAGAGGGAATAGGACAGGTGGATTTTCAGGAGAGGAAGGTCGCGAGATCTAGCTTTACCCCTCTTATCCTGTTCGCTGCTGTGCTGCCACTTGCTGAAACCTCCTGCACTCATGCCCTGTGGTTGTTGTGTCCGAGTGATGAGTGCACATTTACCCATGTTCACGCAGTGCTTCCCCAGCCATAGGCCCATTGGAGCAATATGAAGTGAAGGAAAATGCATCACGCTTTACTTTGCCGGGCTGAACATTGTTGTGCCATCCATCCTGGCCTGTCTTTAAATCATCTACCTTATCTCTGTTTTGGATGCATTGTCAGTATCCAATATGCATTCGCTCATTTGGTTCACAAATTGTCAGTGTTTGCATCCTCAAGGGCTCATTGGGTGGGACACACCACTCACCACGTTGATAGTCGTGAGTCAATGCTAGACGTTCCATGCTCCTATCTATTGTGGTAGATAATGTTAATGTTGAACAACCCCTTTTCCTGACTTCAAATTTGTATTATATTTATCGAGCCAGGGCAATGTTGATATTTAGACTCAACCCATTAACCTTGATTTCAGCTCGCTTCATTCTAACTGTGAGTAGATCACTATAACTGCCGTGCCATCATGTAGCCAGAAAGAGCAATTAAAATCCATCATTGTGTCGCCCTGCTGAATGAAGTGGTGGAACCATACAAATAGTAATGAATATTAATATTACCAGGGCCAGTGATGGAAAATTCGCATTGCTATGAAAGTAAATAGGGTTGTTGTTTAACAAGCCATCCTAAGGAAGAAAATACATACAAAAGTATATATAATATGGAACGATGAGCTTGGTTAGATGGATTTCTACAATGCAGCATCGTTATATATGGCAATGTCATCGACATCCATTCTGTGGCAGGTGCCTAACAATGGTCAGAGCAGAAATGGAGCAGTGTTGCACTTGTTAACGCAGTGTGTTATACATTGAATTTGAAACCTAGACACGGCTAATACACGTGAACTTGTCCTGAGTCACAAAAGCATGCTGACCACCATGGAGACAGCATCGGGAGAACATCCCCCAGCAGTGGCGAGACGCTATCTTCCTCGCCTGGTACACAGGACGTTGAGGGTTCGATCCCGATTCGTGACACCTATATATCGCCTTTATATGTGGTCGGATGGATTGTTCTCCTGATCCTCCAGTTTTGCCCTTCATGTTTTTTTAAGCATTGGTTTAGCAAAGGGCTGTATAATATAGCACATTTAAAATGGAGGCACCAGCAAGCAGCCACTGACAGCATCATCCCAAAACATAATCTCCTCACCACCAATATGGATTGCCACCCTGCAAATTTCAGCATAAATGAGTACTATTAACCACCCACAAAGTGGTGTTCATTCCTTCACAATGGAGCGACAAACAGATGCGTTAACCCAACCCTTTTTTCACACTTCACCTGATCTCATACTGCCTCAGCTTGCCTCTCCACTCTCCTGTCAATCTCACTGCCTCCCCACCCTTCCTTCTTCCCACCCCAGCTATCACCACCAATAATTTCAAGCCATGTTACTGAGCCGTGACCAAATACCACATTTCACTACCACTATTTCATTACGCCGGTAATAACACTCCCTCTTGGTGGCCCTCAAGAAACGTTTTGTGTTTAAGTTGTTCCCACCACTGGCTGTGGGCCCCCAGTGGCAATGAGCACAGTACATGTGGAATGCGTGAGCCACTTAGTTCCACATTTGCAGGTGTGCATTGCCTTGGTGATTGTACCTCCGTTGCTTAATGTAGTTCCATCAGAAATTGGATGAAAAAGTAAAGCTGGCCAGCCTGTGATTTGGACCTGCTGACTTGAATCAACCATCCTAACAACCAAGGCTTTACTGCAGCGATTTATTTCCAACCATGATGCATATATGGTTTCGTCCTCATCATCACCCTCCAAAGCCATTGGTGGGAACTCCACGTATTGCAGGGACAAAGTGTGTGTGTGTATATATATAAAAAAACGTTGACTGCCCACAGAGTGGCACTCATCGACTGTAAATGGATAATAAGGTAGGCGATGTCTTGAGTTGACCTCTGAATAGAATTTGAACTCTTGACCTTCCTATTGCCAGCTGGTTTCAAACCACTGCACAACCCAATGTACCATACAGTACCAAACCCTAAATATATATATAAATGCAAAGACTGGAGCCTGAGGATCAGGAAGTAAAAAAAAAACCTCTGATCAGGCATTGTTGGTATAAAATGGAACACTGTAGAGAAATTATCTGGCTGTGTGTGCACAGCACCAAAGGAGTTTATATAAGAGAATCTTTAAAAAAAAAAACTCGTTGTAAAAAAAACAATCATAATGACAGCGAAGTTATTTATCGTTCTGCGTTAAGAAAATAACCTAAAAATATTTGGTGTACATATATTTTATTTGGTGATACATTTTTCTAGGCTAAGACTTTGATACACAGCATAATGTTGCGTTTGTGGGTGTGTGCTGAAGGGTGGTTCTGCTGTTGGCTATCTATGCAAGGTATGAAGTGCAGGGATTCACAGTTTTTGACGAATTTGTTAAATTCATCGTCTAAGACACATGCCGAAAAGTCTATTTTATATTGAGCTTTTCGGTAAAGGGATTTGTTTTCCTGAATTGTATTTGAGATTTTTCATTTGAATTTTGAATTGTTCAATAAGAATACATATACGGTTGTTTCTTCCAGTAATATAGAGGCTTATTTTTGTTTTTGTAATGAATGGCATTGACAAGAGTAGGGTCAATGGGAACACTATTCGGGAATAAAACTTGTATACTGAACCCCAGACTTAGAGATATGTTTTCATCTTCCTTGTTTTGTGTTTGCCAGCTGTTGTAAATATGGAAGGCGCTGATGTATACATGGCTGTTGGAGGAAGCCCTGACCGCAGTTAAGCATTTCGGATTAATCACATAGCGATATTCATGGGGTGTAAAGAGGCTTAAAGAGCCTGGGCCGCCGCTGCTGCTGCGGCTGTCACTTCTGCTACACGGGGCCATTAGACAAATTGGCCTCGGTCTCAGCCACATCGACGCTCTTCGTCTTTCGGGTGACGCGAGCATTTTTTAAAAGTAAAATGCCTTTACTTCGCGAGAAGTCGAGTTCTGTTTAATAGATTTCTACAAATGTTTTTTTTTTCTTTTGAATTTTATGACATTTAAAAAAAATCAACATTTTCACCATTCGCCTGTGGTATTAGCACTGTTCATCTCGTTGTTGCGAGTGAACATTTGTGGAGTCTGATATTCTCGTGATGTCAACCTTAATTTGCTATTCACATTATAAAGAGTATTTAAAATAATTAAATCAGCATAACGCGAAACCCACCAGTCACTGTTAAAATGTAAATGTATTTTGAAACAATTCTTTATTTTATGGTCTTGTGCGGAATTTTTACTTCAAGGTAATGAAGCAATAGGGTTTTGTTAGGGTGCTTAAATAGTGAATTCGTGTCGGACAGTGCAAGGGATTATCATCTCATCATCCTTGGTATCCATACACATATATAGGTGAGTACGACACTCAACACTGCGTGTTCAAGTAATTTGTCATTAAATTACATTACCGTGTGTACTGAACATAGCTTTTACTGCAGCGATAGGATAACTTTTTCACAACTATTCGTACCAAGGCCTAAATCTGAGGAATATATAACATTACTTTGTTAACTAGGTTTAAACGTAAGGAATAGATGGACCTTACTATGTTCTGTAAATATAGGTTATGGCTGCCATGTTATGTAAACCACGTCAATATGTACATAAAAGCACAGCCATAGCACCATTAATGGTTTTGGCGATTGCATCTCATTTATAAAGATATATTTAGCCAATTTACAACTTGTTTTTGTCAGTGATTGAAGTGCGTTTGTCACTGACGGCTGGTTAAGGTGTCGTCTGGCAGTTATTGGCGCTTTAAGGTGGAACTGCAGGTCTTTACTAGGTCAGTGACCAGTTGATTCAATTACGCCGACTCAGTGACAGGTCCTTAATGTGAACTGCGTCAAACGCTTGCGACAAGCCTCTGCTCTCCCCGTTGACTCGAACATGTTCTTTAAACTACAGCTGGTGTCGGTGTGCTCTGCCGGCTATACGTGAGCCCAGATACAGGGAAATTTAGCCAGAAAGCCAGCCAGCCGGTGACTGGTGCAACAGCATTCTGTCCTAAGCCTTTCGTCGATCCAGCCAGACCAACACATTCGTCCACTATGAACTGGAGGCGTTGAAGGACCATCTACTCGTTGTCAAGTCGAGATTGAGGAGGGGGGGGGGGAGGAGGCATCTGTGGCTAGACACCTCCCCGTCCAAGATCTCGAGATGGCAGTGCTGCGTGTTCGGTTCACCAAGGAGAAGCGTGTGAAACTGGCTCAGATCCTCTGGATCCTCAATTGGATCTCTGTGGTGTCTGGTCTGCTGCTCTTCAGCCTGGGCACCGTCCTCAAGGTGAGTGTAATAGTCTCGTCCAGTACTGTGGCAGTCATCTGATATCCATCATAGCGAGGTAACAATCCACAGCCAATCCATAGCGCAGTATACCACGACCTATCGATAATAATAATTGCATTTATGTAGCGCTTTTCAGATGTTCGCACTTTAAATATTTTCACATACGGTGTTCACTTACGCTCCACGTTTAGTGCCCAGCGAATCCGATATGCGATGTTGCGCATTAACCTGACTTTGAATCCAGACCCTACGGAGTCATTTGTGATTAAGTGAACTTAGCACATTGGTCATGTACCATGAAACACGGTCCATTGCCCAAAATGTATCGTATTGTATACTGTACTTGTAAGCAGTATATAATTGTATTTCCTTTCACGGTCGTGTTAATGAACGCGCCGAGTGTATATTTGCTTGTGTACCACCTCTGTGTGATGGTAATACAGCCTGTACGCTCAGGAGCTCGACCCAATGTCGTTTTGGGGCTGCGATAGATCTGCAGGAGATAATTTCTGTAATTTTGTTCTCAATGCGGTGGCGATTGCCTTCCCCTCGATACCGAAAACATTTGTCGAGGAGTGAGAAGAAAGCTGGCGTTCAAATGTGCCAAGCCCCACGCTGTGCCAGGCTAGGTGCATCAGGTGGGCCATTCCCCAGGTTACGGTGGTTTTATTGGGCTGGGCGTCGGACGATCTGATTGGCAGACGTTGGATGACTTAAGCCAAGGTGACTGGGTGACGTGATATGGGACCTGCTGGGAGATCTGAGAGGCTATTTAAA
>JAZEWT010000010.1:4331835-4342192 GCA_036362905.1 Mordacia mordax | reverse complement strand
GGCGATCTGGGTGTGGTGGTTGGTGTTTAACGGTTAGTGTTGTGTAGGGGTTAAATAAAGGTGGCTATCATGAGCAGGTCGTCTCGGCTCACCTTCCGTGTCGGCGGCGGGGATGAGGAAGCCTCCACGTCGGCGCGACCGAGGGCACGGACGAGGGGGCCGATGTCCACGTGGTTCCCAACACAGACTGTGTAGTTTAGCATAGATTGGGGAGGCAAAAGGTGAGGGCAGCGTGGATGTACCTGGAAAAAGGAGTGAAGTTTGGTGTTGCAGAGTAAAGTCAGACAGGGACGGTGATGATGGAACTATTTGTCGGCCAGTTCTGAAGTGGGGCTACAGAAGCGACTAGAAGGCCCAAAAAAAAAGCCCGCAACCGAGTTGGAATGAAAGTGAATACATAACAGAAGTCCTGTAAATCACAGGTATAGGTAGATGTAGGACACGTCACAGTGGATGAACAGCCATATCAAGTGAGACAATTAAAGTACTCTATCTTTAAAGTATTCTGATAAGAAGACATGCTTAAAACGGAAAAGGGCCATCGTTGCTATGGGCAAAGCAGCATTTAACAAGAGAATAGTTCTGCTGACAAGATGAATGAGGAGTGAGTTGGAAGATATGCCTCACAAGGACACTGGTATAGCGTGTATTGTTGTAAGAGACTTGGACTCTGGGAAAGAAAGCCAAGAATGGAAAACATGTGGGATGTGTCTGGCTTCGAATTGAGAATGAGTTGTAAAGAAATGAGAGCATTCTAGAGCAGATGCTCAGGAAGATATAATTTTAATTGTAACAGTCTAGAAAGCAAAATATGTGGATTGGGCACATGCTCCAAGGTGAGAGCTTGATAGAGGACGTTCTGGAAGGATGGTGCTGTTTAAGAACTTGAAGGAAGGTGGCTACACAGTTCCAGGAATTAAAAATCCCAACATCCGACAGTGTAGAGGGCATTAAGCCACGTTCGTGCCAAAGGGCCGAGGATCAAATTCAAAAACACCCGTGTGATTATGGCGTCGTGGTGCTCTTGGCCTCAGGTGGAGCTGCGTCGACGTGCAGATGTAATGGTGGAGGGTGGTGCAGGCCTTCACGGTCTCCCCAACCTCTTGCTGGGTGTGGGCCTCCTGGCCTGTGCCATCAATCTGCTTGGCGGCAAGATCTGCCATGACTTTGCAACAGCTGACTCAGCCAAGGTGTCCCGTTGGCGGCTTGTCCTGCTGCCCTACACGGTACAGGCACCAAACGTTCTACTTTGGCCAATGATCTGAAATTGAAAGCCCCTCTCCCTTAGCTTGGGCTACCTGCTATCACAGATAAATCCCGTAGCTATGCCTAACCTTAATCATTAGCTTGTTATCTTACAATAAATAGTAAAATAATCACAATCGGACGGCATGGTGGCCCAGTGGGTAGCGCTGTCGCCTCACAGCAAGAAGGTCCCGGGTTCGAATCTCTTCTCGGGTGCCTTTCTGTGTGGAGTTTACATGTTCTCCCCGTGTCTGCGTGAGTTTTGGCCGGGCACTCCGGTTTCCTCCCACAGTCCAAAAAACATGCTGCTGCATAGGTTAATTGGCTTGCAGACTAAATTGCCCACAGTGCCCGGTGATAGACCGGCGTCCCATCCAGGGTATATCCCTGCCTTGCGCCCTGTGTCTGCCGGGATAGGCCCCGGCTCACCGCGACCCTGTACCGGACTAAGCGGTTTCTGACAAAGAGATGAGATGAGACAATCATTATCAAAGTGTCATGTTACTGTAAAAGGTGAAATTATGATTGTCGCTCAACAGCAGAAGTGTGGCGTTATCTGAGGTCTATAAACACAACCTGGGCATGCATCCCTGTGCCTAGTGTGTAGGTAGCCCGTCCTGAGCGGAGGCTCAGATAGCCGCAGCACCCGTACGTTGAACCTGACCGCTTCGTCGTGGTCGATCCGCCGCTGCAGGTGTGCGCGCTCGTATTTACCGCGTGCCTGCTTGCCGGCGGGCTCATGTGCTACGGGGCGCGCGGGGCACTGGACGACGCCCTACGGGTCGGCTTGCGCGACGCCATGCAGTACTACCGTGACACGGACGTGCCGGGCCGCTGCTTCATCAAGCGCAACCTCGACCTCCTGCAGATGGAGTTCCGCTGCTGCGGCAACAGCGGGTTCCGCGACTGGTTCGAACTGCAGTGGATCAGCGTACGCTACCTGGACATGACCTCCAAGGACGTTCAGGAGTGAGTGCCTCTCACGTTTAATTGTTGATACACCAGGGTTACCCTAATAGTGATACTTTCCGTGGACTGGCCAGCGATCCCACTATACAAGTGGTTTGCACCAGGCAGCACCTAAGCGGCATGTGATGGTCATTCCACGTTCCTATTGAGGCGGGCAGTCGACCCAAAGGACAGTCACTTTTGACTTCCCAAAAAGTGGTACTCATTTAATTTCTCACTTACAGGAACGGCCAACCCCTAGCCATAGTTAGAATTTGTATATTTCTGATAGCAAGCCATCTGGTGTCGCACTAAGCCAATGTAGTATTTTCTATAAAGGTTAAAGGGTATTTCTTGTACACTATAAAATGTTGAATGATGCAAGTGACCCTTGTCTGTTTAGTTTTTCAATGCAATTCCCACCGTTGCCAGTTGCCACCAATTGCTCTGCCACTTTCGCCGCCTCCTCACCCAATGCACTTTGTCTCTCGGCCTACGGCCGACAATTCCAGCCGTCTCAAGAGCAACGTGGATGGCAAGTTTCTCGTGGACGGGGTCCCGTTCAGCTGCTGCAACCCCAGTTCCCCGCGTGCCTGCATCCAGCAGAAGATCACCAACAGCTCCGCACACTACAACTACGACTACCTGAGCGAGGAGCTCAACCTGTGGATGCGAGGCTGCCGCGAGGCTCTGCTTGAGCACTACACGGGCATCCTGGCATACGTTGGACTCACCGTACTGCTCGTCTGGCTCTTTGAGGTAGGCGATGCTTTCTGGTCCGGTTAAACGTGGCTCACACTCGTGATGCATTGGAACACTTAGTTTACTTTTCCGCTGCTGCATTTGAGTCGAGTCGGAGCAATACCCTCGTTTGGTTGTTTACCATACCGAGCTGGAGCTGAATCATGACACGTTGGCCTTAGATGACATTTTAATCTGGCCCTGGGACCAAAGGCGCACATGCCTTTTGGACCATCCCTTTACTTGCCAGAACAGTCTGTACAGATATGAGATATCTCATCTCATTGTCTGAAACCGCTTAGTCCTATACAGGGTCACGGTGAAGCCGGAGCCTATTCCGGCAGACACAGAAAGCAGCACCCGAGCAGAGAGATTCGAACCCGGGACCTTCTTGCTGTGAGGCGACAGCGCTGACCGCTGGGCCACCGCGCCGCCCTGATATGAGACATCGTTGTCTTTCAATGCGTGTGTGCCTGTGCGTGAAGCTATCCGTGCTCGTGGGCGTGCGCTACATGCAGACAGCCATGGAGAATGCGCTGCTGGCCGGAGACCCAAACTGTGAGTGCGAGGGCTGGCTCCTCGAGAGCAGCCTCATGGAGACTGCGCGCTCCAACTTCAACATCATCAAGAACCTTGGCAAGTCCAACCAGATCGACTCCATCATGGGCAAGGACCCCAACTTGGACGTTCCCGTGGCCCCGGTGCCTGCGCACTATGGGCCCAGGGATGATGTCACCGCTTCTGGAAGACACATTCCCCTCGATAGCTGAATCACTTCCCCACGTCTCTGGCTTCTGCTTGCAGAGATGCTGGAGCACATCCTGATCTCTCCCACTCTGACCTCCCAACTGGTGGCTGAGAGGCTGCAATGCAGTCAGGAGATGGCATTACAGCCATCAATTATTGAAGCCATCGGAGCAGAGTTATTATTGTTATCACCATTAATGCTGGTCGTCCTTGTAACAAAAATGTTCTCAGCTGAATGGACCCCACCAGCTGAATTCAAGTTTGAATGTGCTGTGATTCTCTATAGGTATTCTGGAATTCAGCCATAGTGCTCAATGCTCAGAGGCTTTGGTGAATGCAGTCCTCTATGTACGATGGTATCTATTCAATGTTGTGAACAAACTGCATGAAATGTTTTCAACATTTGTCAGGGTTCGTTTGACTTAAATGACATAAAGCCAAGTTTAGCTTTTTGCTTCATTTCAAGCACGAGTGGGTTAAGTAAAATAGTTTGATTAAAACTTGAACGTTTTCTCTTGCCGTAGGAGGCACCTTGATGTTTTTGAAAAGGATAAAGAAGCTGAATAATGGCATTCAGCTGAAGCGTAAGACAAACAAAATCCTACGTTTCCTTAACCCCCACGTGAATAGGGTTTTTGTTTACATGTGTATATGCAAGCATGTCAGTTTGTACTGACAACCTGTAGCCACGGTGTAAGTCCGTTGTAACAGCAGTCGAGCTCAAAGTGATGAGCTTTAAACCTGACCTGGGTCTATCCATCCCCATCATCGTCATCATCAACATCACGGTTGTCAATATCAACGTATTAATCTCCACCAGGTTTGAGATTTGCTGTCTCATGTAGAGACCGGCCTCGGCCATGGGTTTGTGACATTTTCAACCGCTAACAAGATCGGCATTGACAATGAGTATCACCCAACCACTCACTTGAGTTAAGAGTGATATGAAAAATTTCGAGCTTACACGAATGTGTGTGTGCATTTCAGAACTATGGCTTTTAAAACAACGTTGGCGTTTTCTAATAATTTAGTTTGTGCTGGTTAATAACTGTTGATCATTAAGTTATTTCTTATTATTGTAATTGTCATCAGTAGTGTTCAAAAGGCAGACTGTATACAGCAGAACAAACTTTCATGTACTTGTTTAAACGCTTAATCACACGTTTAACAAGGCAATTAACGTATTATATATTTTTTATCATACACAAAAAAACATTGTTCATGTGTTTAATGTTACCAAAATCGCACATCAGTACACTGTTCGATTGTACATGTATGTTTACACACAACTAAGAGTTTGTAAAAGACATCGGCAGTCGGTGTGAAGATTGGCCAAGTGCTGTTCGACCACCTGCTAATGCACGAAGGTTGCACAACGGAGTAATGTCACTGCCTCGTCGATGGAGTTTTCGTCGATCGCACACACACTGCATGCTATTCCCACCTCCTGGACTATGCCGTGGTGCCTCTACGATCAGTGCAAGCAGGTTGGTGACCTACTGCCACTTTTGAGGAAGCAAGGGGTTTTTCTTTAAGAATTTGGATAAGCATGCCAAGCGGGACCCTCCAAAACAAGAACCCACAGACTCAACTGAGGCTAAGGGACTACCAATACTCTTATCAATATGCACGAGTTTAGAGTCCAGCTGCGTGGTACCGTAGTTAGAGCTCAAAACTCATCACGGAAGGTCTCCTCTCATCTCATTGTCAGAACCGCTTAGTCCTGTAAAGGGTCGTGGTGAGTCGGAGTCTATCCCGGCAGACACAGGATGCAAGGCAGGGATATATCGAGGATGGGACGCCAGTCCATCACCGGGCACTGCGGGCAATTTAGTCTGCAAGCCAATTAACCAATGCAGCAGCATGTTTTTTGGACTGTGGGAGGAAACCGGCGTGTCCGGCGAAAACCCACGTGGACACGGGGAGAGAACACGCAAACTCCAGACAGAAAGGCACCCGAGCCGAGATTCGAACCGGGGACCTTCTTGCTGTGAGGCGACAGCGCTACCCACTGGGCCACCGTGCCGCCGATAACGGAAGGTCATAAGTTTTCATTCAAATTGAGGTCACCTCGGTCTCTACTCCCCTCGGGGGCTGATTGACAAAGCGCTGCTGCTCGTACGATGTCAATACTGGTAATCCCATAGAATGGAATGAGACAACAAAGCTGCAGAACAGATAGAAATGAGATCGATGAATTCGATCGTTTATGTTAAGTAGTATAAGTATTTTATTAAATATGAATTGGAGCTAATATGATTGCATCCAGATAATTTATTGCTCATAAAACCGGGTGTCCGGGAGCTATTTGGGACCATAAGCTCTGACTCCGTTTTCTTGTGCCTAGCGCCACCGCAGTTGCTGTTCTCGAGGCGCTGACTGTTTAAGATGACACGTGGGATGGTTCCACTTGGCACCGTCACGAGACACGCACGGGCTCTGGCATTCCGGTCAAAAATATGACCTCAAGCGAGCCCTCTTCACCTGCTCTTGTAAGGCATGCTAGTGTTGCATAAACATGGCTGGTGGGGGCTCTGGCATTCCGGTCAAAAATATGACCTCAAGCGAGCCCTCTTCACCTGCTCTTGTAAGGCATGCTAGCGTTGCATAAACATGGCTGGTGGGGGATTTATAACCCGATTACGCTGAACCCATGCCAGCGTCAATCCTGGGAGCAGCACTTGGTAGAAATAATCCAATTGATTTCGGATGAATGCACACTCGCAAAGCAGACATGCAGCGCAATAAAAATAATGAATACAAACTATGCCACACTTTTAATTCAGAAACTACTCCGAGGTGTCATTGTCACACAGATCCTTCACATATTTTCCACATGATGCTAACTGGTAGTTTTATTTAACCGACAAGTTATTAATTAAATCACCTGACCGGAGTAACTTTTCATGTGTTCAGAGAGTACAATTCTTACAATTGTATTCAGTGGGATGAAATTAATACTTTTACCTATGGAATCTTTACACGCTTTTGCAGAAAGCAGCGCAATCCACAGTGTTGTCATCAAATTTTTCATCCACACTTACGGTATTACGCAGGGTTATCAGCTGTGCTACATTCCCAGTACGAACTGAACGGATGAAGTGTATTCACGTTTTACGGCGGAACTGACAAAAGTACCCACAAAGGCCATCCCACGTGGCGTGTGTCCCATCTGCACCCCTTGCCTCGATGCTGAGTGTGCCGAGCTACTCCAAGTGCCAACAGTCTGCTGACTCAGAGGTGGCGGCGACCAGTGCGATTGACAGCCTCCACAATACACCACGTGCCCGTTGAGAAGAATCCGTTGCCAATGCAGTAAAAGGGCCTGGACACTTATCCATAGACTGGGTGCTACTCCGTGACCTCGAACGCACAACCAGCCATCAGTTACACAAACCCGAGTTGTGAATCACCTGCTGCAGGTTGATCAAACCAGCTCTGCCAAGGGACATGAGATCCAAGCAGGACACGAACGGCAGACATACCTCCATCGTGAATCAGAATGTCAGCATGAGCATTTAACCACTGCCGATTCGCATTCAGCCCTTAAACAGCTGAAACTCGGCAAATCTTCTGGTCAGGACAACATACCTGCTAAATTAATGAAACACATTGGACCCCTTCGCAGGAGCAATGGATAGCGATGTTTTTCACCCTAAGTTATGTCAGAACACCAGCTGTTAAATATTTGTTGAAAAGCCAGCCATCGCCCCCAAAAATCGAGAAAAAACCGAAAATGTCCCAGTTAATAATCGTAAAATCCCACTTGAGTATGTGCATGAAGCGTTTTGAGCAATTGGTATTGAAGCGCATTTTACCCATCGTCAATAACATCTTGAGCATTGACCAGGATGGCTTCCGTCAGGATTGAAGCACATGTGACCAGGCCCTGGCATTGGCGTTTATTGAAAATGGGTTTTAGCGACACTTAAGCAGGTGGCCGTGTTTCTGGCTCTCACAGCAGCATGCGACACTTTGCGGCACACTGGACTTCTACTCAAGTTGTCTTGCGTTCTGCCACACTCAGACGTCTCATCTCATCTCATTGTCTGAAACCGCTTAGTCCTATACAGGGTCACGGTGAAGCCGGAGCCTATCCCGGCAGACACAGGGCGCAAGGCAAGGATATACCGACGATGGGACGCCAGTCCATCGCCGGGCACTGCGGGGCAATTTAGCCTGCGAGCCAATCAACCTATGTAGCAGCATGCTTTTTGGACTGTAGGAGGAAACCGGAGTGCCCGGCGAAAACCCACGCGGACACGAAGAGAGCATGCAAACTCCACCTTCGTGAGGCGACAGCGCTAACCACTGGGCCACCGCGCCGCCCACACTCAGACGTAGACACCATTAAGCTCATCAAAGATCGCTGCTTCCAAGATGACATGAAAATCAAGGCCAGTTCTTTTCATGTAAGAAACAAATGGATTAGCTCAGGGGTCTGTTCTTACCCCCAACACTTTTGAACATCTACATGAATCACCTGCCCGCTACAAAGTCACGACGATCTGTGTACATGGATAACATCTACTTTGCAACCCAAGCATGTTATTCTGACCGCCTGGAAGCGACCCGAAACCATGACCTTGCCATGGTAGAAGAGGACCGCAGCAAATGTTGACTCCAGCCGAACACGAGTAAAACTATTTGCAGTGCGTTCCACCTACACAATGCCAGAGCCACCTGCAAGCTTAAAGTGCAACTCAATGGCCAGCAGCTCCAGCAGAGCCGTTCTTCCTTTGTGTGACGTTTGACAGGAATCCGACGTATCGTCGATACTTAGCCGGAAAACGTCTCTTGCAGAACTGTCTGCTGGCTCACTTTACATGCTCGACTCACTCACCCACCCAATCACGCACGCATTAATTCACATCCCCACCGACTTTCGCACCCACTCACTTCAGCTCGTTAACTCAGTTCCAGGTCGTCGGGTACCGTACCGGTCCATCTCTCCTTCACTCCGTACCGCGCCCGTTTAGCCCATTCTATCCGGCCAAACAAAAGCTGTATCGGCATGCGGTGGCTGCGCATGCGGGATACATGACCCAACTATCGCAGCCTCGCTAGCCAGAGGAGCTCACCTATGGGACTCTGTCCAGATCTTTCTATAATTTGTGAGCTCCTCACATAATATAATCGGGTTAAACCCAGGATGGATCGTAGGCAGGCCAGCCGGAAAGTTTCAAATCGGCACATTCCGCCATGGGGATCCACGTTTTGCAAGCATAGAGAGGACATGATTTCAGCTTCGTGTGGACCGACTGGCAAGGTGTTTCCACAGTATTACGCACCACCCACCCACTCACCCACCCACTCACCCACTCGCTCTATGTGGGGAGCTGGCACACAGCCGGTCCCTCTCTGTGCTACTCTGCAATAAAATACTCTGCACCTGTAAGGACGGGATCAGCTAACACCAAACTGATCATTACTCAGCTGAATGTAACCTCGGCAGCAGTGCGTCTTTGGACGGTGGGAGGAAGCCGGAGTACCCGACGAAAACCCACGCGGACACGGGGAGAGCACGCAAACTCCACACGGAAAAGTACCGGAATCGAACCCGGGTCCTGCTTGCTGTGAGGCGACAGCGCTCCTCACTACGGCACCGCCATTAGAACCATATCTGGTGCAATGAGAACAACTCCGCTGCCACAGCCTCTGCCAATTTTATGCCAAATTTCCCCACCAAAAATTCATCCGCCAAGCCTCGGTGACCAAGATTCCGAACAAAGTGCATGCGGCACTGGAATGTCCTCTATCTGCAAGCTTCTCCGACCTCATCTCATCTCATTATCTGAAACCGCTCAATCCTATATAGGGTCACGGTGAAACCGGAGCCTATCCCGGCGGACACAGGGCGTAAGGCAGGGGTATACCCATAATGGGACGCCAGTCTATCATTGGGCACTGCCGTCAAGCGCTCATCACCCGCAAGCTTTGATTCTATATATCTCATCTCTCATTACCTGAAACCGCTTAATCCTATATAGGGTCACGGTGAGCGGGAGTCTATCCCGGAAACATAGGGCGTAAGGCAGGGATACACCCGACGACGGGACGCCGGTCCATCGCCGGGCAACTTTGTATTTATCCATACGGACATTTGCCATCGTCCCCAAGACCCCAAAGGTGCAAGTTGGAGGCACGCTGTCGCTGTCCAGTCACGCTCGAGGAGCACCCACTATATTAATTAAAACATTTAATTGAAACATTTAAAAGAAGTTTAAAAGTTATTTAATGATTTCGTCCGACCTGCGCCCGCACGTGGCGGCTGCTCAGTATCGCGCGCTCTGATTGGCTCGCGCGTCGCTCGAACCGCGCGCAGCCTTCTTAGAGTAGGCCGCGCGCCGCCTCGACTTGCGCGAAGCTCGCGCTCGTTTTAATAAAGATTAAAAAAAAAACCCTTCTCGGCGCAGGTTTATTCGGGTTTAGTTTGGTTTCTTTTTGAAGTAAATCCGTACAAATGGTTTAAAATCGCCGCGAGTCTCGTCTGCAGGGTGCCGCGCACGCACTGGTAGGCGCGCTCGCCGTGGCCAGCGGAGTCGCCCAGGCCTCAGCTGGCGCCGCAGCGCCGCTTTATCCGACATCGCCGCTTATCTGACCTCTCCGCTTTATCCGACCTCTCCGCTTTAGCCGACATCGCCGCTTATCCGACCTCTCCGCTTTATCCGACCTC
>JAZEWT010000010.1:4320675-4331766 GCA_036362905.1 Mordacia mordax | reverse complement strand
TGTGACAGCCTCCTGCATCCGTCCGCTCGTGGTCGGGTTATATTTGACCATACTTCACCGCCATGGTCACGGCTGGCTGGCGCTCTGGCATTGGCTGCCTCGCAGCATAAAACAGCCCCGCTTGTTGCTGCTCATGCTGTGGTGACGAATATGAAGATTAAGCGTGCAATGTGTCCGCATATCTTGTGTCTAAAGATGTTTTTTTTTAAGTTTGTTTTTCACAGCAGATCAGCCGGCACGGTTTTCAGAGAGTGCATGGGTGCCAGCAGCATTGTTACAGGACAAGCAAACTGTGGACCGGTTTCACCATGCAGTGAATCATCAGTTTTCGGCTCGGGTGCCTTTCTGTGTGGAGTTTGCGAGTTCTCTCCCCGTGTCCACGTGGGTTTTCGCCGGACACGCCGGTTTCCTCCCACAGTCCAAAGAAACATGCTGCTGCATAGGTTAATTGGCTTGCAGACTAAATTGCCCTCAGTGCCCGGTGATGGACTGGCGTCCCATCGTGGGTGTGTCCTGCCTTACGCCCTGTGTCTGCAGGGATAGACTCCACCGCGACCCTGTACAGGACTATGCGGTTTCTGACAATGAGATGAGATGAGTTACACAGGACCGTCAGCACTGGAGAGAATGAGCTATGGCTTTTTGAAGAGGATCGGTATGCCTTTGAATAACTGTTATGTGTGTGGGTTTTATTTTTAGATTCCGCTTAGACCTTGGAGCGGGAGGATTCGAGTTTTCGTTTAAAAACTGAACATTGCACACTTGTCATGGCCACGCAAGCGGTGGCTCCAAAGAAGGCTGTTGCACCAACGGTGGCGCAAATCAATGCGGAGTACATCACCCAGGTACGTGGGGCCCACCTCGTCTTAACGAGCACCAATCTCACCGCAACTGTCACCCGAAGGAAGACCGTCTCGACTGGGCTTCCCGCCTCTCATTGCAACCGATTTCTGCGTCGAAATATCGCTTTTATTTCTCGCGTAATTGGACAACACACAATGTATTGGAAACATATCTCATTGGATCCTATGTCACGTGTGCAGCTGGGTGAAAGATGATGGGCAAGACTTGGTGATGTCATTAGCAGCCACGATACGCAGAGCGTCACTTGTAGGAATTTCCAGCTTCGATGAGGCAGGACGCCAGGCTCTCTTTATTTTGAAAGGAGCCCTAATAATCAACCATGAAAAATAATCTTTTGCTATTTTTACGCCGATTAATTGACGAATTATCCACAGGCTATACATTGTTTGATATAATCTCATCCTGCTGGCTGGTTAAACTACCAGATGTCTGTGTCCCTGGTCCAGGCTTAAGACTGTCTTCTACACCTTTAATTGAAAGCAGAAGTAAACGCTGAACGATGTACCGTTGAAATGTTTTAACTGTGGCCTGTGATGTATTCCTGTAGCTCTCAAACCAGTACTGGGCACCACACATCAAAAAGAAACTACCTTTCAACCCGAAGGTAAACAGGCTTGAACCTACATCATTACAACTTAATAAGACTTCTGTTACTCCGTGGGGTGGGAAATGCTTTTTGACAGAAACATATCCTCATCACGTTGTTAGTATGTGTTTTGTTTGAGAATAATATTGCTGGGCGGCACGGTGGCCCAGTGAGTAGCGCTGTTGCGTCACAGCAAGATGGTCCTGGGTTCGAATCTCGGCTCGGGTGCCTTTCTGTGTGGAGTTTGCATGTTCTCCCCGTGTCCACGTGGGTTTTCGCTGGGCACTCCGGTTTCCTCCCACAGTCCAAAAAACATACTGCTGCATAGGTTAATTGGCTTGCAGACTAAATTGCCCACAGTGCCCGGTGATGGACTGGCGTCCCATCGTGGGTATATCCCTGCCTTGTGCCCTGTGTCTGCCGGGATGGGCTCTGGCTTACCGCGACCCTGTACAGGACTAAGCGGTTTCTGACAATGAGATGAGATGAATAATATTGCTGTCATCCCTAAACCGAACAATTGCATCCACTGGAATAAATTTGTGTGCTCTGTCTGTGCTTGGCTGAATAGCAATGTATAACTTTCTCCAAGTTATTTAGCCAGGATACGACTTTGGCTAATTTGCTGTCGATTGGTTTAATGCTTCTGGAATTGTCATTGTTCTCTTATTAACAGGTGATAGAGGACATTTATGAGAGAGAAATGTTAAAGACAAAGTAAGTGTACACTTTATGCTGTTTGGTTTAACTTCGTATTGTCCAGCAATTAAACAGTAAGATATGTGGACTTTTAATACAATAAAATAACATATTCTAGTGAAATATTATCTCTTGCCATGGAAAATGAGCATATGGTATTGCTTTGTCCACCGACAGAGGTGAGTGCCTCCTCCTTTGCTTCTTGGAGCAGAAAAGCGTTGCGAATTCGGATGCAGTAGCATTTCCAGTGTAAGCCCAGACACCCTGTAAGACATCATGTGAAGATATTACAATAGTGGGATATGTGTGGCTCCACTTTTGTGCAGTGGCGATTGCTGTGTATGGGTCACTGCATGCTTTATGCTCTCTTTCAGGTTTGCCATCAGGAAAATCATGCTTTTAGAGTTCAGGTAACAAAATATATGTGAAACATTGCATTGTGTGTACATTTCAGGCACCAACTACAGTGTGTATTTGCAGATAATTAAAAAAAGTTCATTTTTCTGTAAAAAAACAAACGGGAGTTATTTTGTACAATTAAATATTTTAATTCCCTTTTTGTGAACGAAAATTGGTATCTTTTATTCGAAGGCTTTCGTGACCAATGTTATCGATGAAATCCATGTTTCTGGGTCAGGTCACGCAAACTTGGTGTCAGTGGTGTTGAAATGTGGAACTTATTGTTGTGTGCCTGCCACAAAAAATCAGTTCACGAAGTCATCGATGTATTGTTACATTTTGTTACTTCAAATTCCGTCCCTAAAAAAGCACATTTTAAACACACGCCTTTCTTTATCTGCGTGTTGTGACAAAATCAATATGCAGATGATAATCTTTATCTGTTTTTCTATAAACCTTTTACGACTGATCCACCCAGCCACATCTCACCACCTTGTTTGTAATCAGTGGACTCTTCTCCCACATGTGGTGGCCTAGAAGCTGGGAATCTGCTTAAGCAGCGTTCAATCTCCTGTCTCTCCCTGTCTCGGCTGCAGCCAGTATCTGGAGAACTACCTATGGCCCAACTACACAGAGGAGACGTGCAGCAAGGCACACCTGTTGTCCATCTGCTGCATGCTCAATGAGAAGTTCCGTGAGAACGTACCTGCATGGGAGGCAAGTCTCATTCGCCTATGCTCGCTGCAGCGCAAACAAAGTACGACATAACTGCAGCTGGTGCAACATAAAGTTGTTAGGGAGACTCATTATGACAAGTTAGCTCATCCCTGCCAGCGATGGGGATCGTAGTCATCAATGGTATAAAGTATTCTGTAGTCTATAGCTGGGCTAACCAATTATTTGAAAAATCAATTACTCTTCCGATATTCATTCTGATTGCTCAACTAATCGGATAGCATGAAAATATAAGTTTGGAAACAAAAGCCTTGATTCCTGTTATCACGTGTAGCTCTGAATGGGAGGTCATTGGATGAATTTAGTGACATCATTAACATGAGCCACGGGCTGGATGTGGCCTATGGGAGGGTTTAACTGCCTTCGGGTGGCATGGTCTCGAGGCGGCCAACATTTTTATTGAGGCAACCGTTTACGTTTAGTTATGCAATGTCCTTCGTCGCAGCTCCACTGCAGTCCCATTGAGTGTTTAAACATTGGGGACCATGCAGCCACGGTTTGGAAGTGGGACCGTAAGGGAAGGCCATTTAACTAACGGAGCACACCCGCTCTGCCGTGCCGCACACCCTGCGCAGGCCTTCAAGGTGCGCCCGCAGCACGTGCCTGCGTTCTTCCAGCGCGTGCTCGCCACCTCGATATCGGAGGAACGCTCGGCGGTGACGCTGCGGGAACAGACGCTGCTGCTCGTCTTCCTGGACCACTGCTTTAACAGCCTGGTGAGTGGTCTTAGGCAAGCGTCCAAATGCCGACACACATGCCTGGAAACACAAATTGCAACGTTGTCTGCTTCTGTGAAAACTTGTCGGGACCCTGCTGAAGATTGTTCCTGAGGCTTTCCTTGATAAACAAGCGTAATCATGAATCAGAATTAAACTCTGCTGCTGTCTCGTGCTGATTGTGTTGTTGCCGCTGCCCGGTGCTGTGACCGGGTAGGAGGTGGACGTGATTCGGGAGCAGGTGCAGCGTCTCATCTCCCTGCCCACCTGGGTGTGCCTGCTGCCGGTGAGGTTACACAGCCCCAGCTCACAGGAAGCATTCAGTGAAACCTAGGATTATTTTATTTACGGTAGATTATACAACACAAAGCCGCATACACGACATTACGTTTCTCATGGTCCCCAGTGAAAAGCAATTTCATTTCTCTATATACTGGATGGAATGACAATAATGGCTGCCTATCTATCTATGTCTGCCCTGATCAATTAGCCAAGCATGCTGCCTAGGTTAATTGTCCTAACTAAATTGCCCTCGGTGCTCTGAGATGTTGTAACTTGCTTAGCCACCTACTAGCTGTACAGCTGTTAGAAAGAAATATGTAACTCAACGGTTCCTTTGGGTTAAAAAAAAAACTGACTGACTCACTAAAAGAACAGGTGGGATTGTCCAGAGGGTGACTTAATACATGTCTCATTATCCCTTAGTCACGTCTGCAGCAAGAGCTTAAGAAGACGCCCAAGTTGAAGAAGTTCTGGAATCTGATCAAAAAGAGTGATGAGAAACTGGAGCCAAAAGCCAAGGAGCAGTAAGACTCAACACACAGCTGCACACAAACAACAGCTACAGCTGTCGTTCGTTACTAATTGGCTAATTCGTGACCACTCCCCTCACCCATCCGCTTAATCGTTATTCGCGTTGCTAGTGAGTGGGAACTCCGTTTTGTAACACATTACACTAACTACTGGACTACCATCCCCCACTAACACAGACACACACCCACATTCACACAAAAACATTCATCCACACAAAGCCGATGAGGAAATCCTTTGGTATGGAGTCATTCCTCCATCAGGGAGCAGAGAATGGATGATGATGAAGATTTGATGAAGATCTGATGGTGATGCTTGCCTGACTTTTTAGGGCTGATTACGAGCGCCGATTCCTCTCAAAGCTCATCCAGAAGTTTGTATCGGTCCTGAACTCGATTCCCGCAAAAGGTGGGTAGAATAAGTACTCATTGTGGCATGAGAAGGATGTTGGTGATTGTGGTTTTGTGTTTTAATAACTAAGGTGTCAAGTCACCGGGAAATCTCTATCAGAGTGAATCTTGCATCGGGATGTTGGGCCTGTACCATGAATGGGCTATTTGGTCGTTGTTATTATTTTTTCCACGCAGTAACAGAGTGTGTAAACATAGAGAATGTGGAAATATTCCAATTATATGAGAGGTTTGTACATATGAGTGGCAGCCTGCTTGCTTTACTGGTGTCTCGTGGCATCTTTGCAGCCGAATTTCTTTGGAGATCTCACAACACCATAAAAGTGCCAAAGTACTGATGTGCAACTCTGTGCCTGTGGCAGTACATTACATTTACATGTGATATTAAGTTATTGATTAATGTTGACTTAATAAGCATGCAATTGTGCAAAACGTTTGTGATATGGTGAGGAGGGGGATGAATTCGTGTACTTGGCGTGTCTGTTTACTGCCTGCGTGCAGGTGATGTCAGTGCTGACAGAGTGCATTATTGCGAGCGGTTCATTGAGCTGATGATCGACTTGGAGGTGAGATGATGGGAGTATTTCAATTTGATTTTCTGTTTTCTTGTATAAGGGTTGCACTGTAGTATAATTATTGCATGCTCTGTGGTGTTGCCATTCTGCTGCACAGTTATGTTATACTTAACTGTGTTTGTAAAATTTAATGGAAAACAACAAATCTTTTACGATTGGGGTAAACGAAACATTACCAACGGCTTCTGCGGTTCCAGGCTCTGCTGCCAACACGTCGCTGGTTCAACACCCTGTTGGATGACTCGCACCTGGTGGTGCTGTGCCACCTGTCTGAGCTGGCACAGCGCTCGAAGGAAGGGAAGCTGTTTATACAGGTGAGCCGCAGCTGTCCTCTATCAGTTTAATCTGTGCCATTGTACACAGTGCTGTGTTATTATGTCACGATTAAACTCGCCCAGCCATCCACAATTAAATTGATCGTCATAGTTCAGGGTTATGATTCTCTTGTGCAATGTGTTCTTTTTTGTTAATGCCTTACAGCTAAGGTTAGGCATGTTCATGCATAACCTCTGTCCGACTGTCGCAGGCGGCACGATAACTGTCGTGAGGATGATCCATATGAAATAAACTTCAGCATAAAGTTTTGTTGCTATTAGGGGCTTCTCCAATGGAAATCTAGCCTAATTGATGAATGTGGAAGAGATAGGCCAAAGAGCTTTAGATGGGTCTAATCTGCCAAAAGGTGACCTCGAACTTCGAGATGAAAACCAATTTCACATGCACATTTGTAACGATTCTCATTTGGATTTTTTCATTCCCATTGGCCATTTCATATAATTTACATATCTCCAAAATAACGTCATCTCATTCAAGTAGCATTTGGTGCCACTGCAACTCAAGACATTTCACAACATTTTGCTGAACTAAAAATACAGCGGTAGCAAAATAAAAGCTATTATTGGACATCTCGAACAACGGGACTGGTGCAAGGAGTGAGGACTTGCCAGAGAGCATGGAATCGACATTCTGATGGTCACAAGGCAGGGCTGTTAGACCTCAGGAGCCACAACATCTGATAGTATTTTGTGGGGTTGTCTCGTGGTGTTTGCCCATTTGATTGTGTTGTGTGGGGCCCCTGTCCACTCGTTGCAGCTGTTGGAGATGCTGAAGTTTTACGCTGGCTTTGAAATCAATGACCAGTCTGGAAATGCCCTGACCGACCACAACATGACCAACATGCACTACGACCGCCTTACTTCCTTACAGGTATGCCATGAGTGCAGCTATGGGACAGCAGGAAGTCTGACCCTGACTGAGTTCAATCAGTAAAGTGTGACATGTTAATCCAATTCAATACTCTCTTGTTCCATTAGGCCTTGAAGTCCTTTGGCTAGGACTGTTGATGCTACTCACTGCTGTGTGCTTGGGTGATGGAACGCTGTTGACCTGTGCCTGCTGAGGAACTCTTCTTCCTTCCTTTATTTGTTTTAACAATAATTTTATTTGTTATTTTATATCCTTCATTGATTTATAGTCATTATCTTACATAATTGATCTGTTTTGGTGTTGTTATTGACATAGTGTTCTCTCCACACTTCTGTGCAGCACTTTGTGACTTTGGGTGAAAGGCGCTTTAGAAATGCAAATATTACAATCCACTGTCACTGTGTGCCTCGATATTGCGCACGGCAGCTTTTGGCAGGAATCAACGTAATTTGCTATCATCAGCAAGATGCAGCCTAATATATTGGTTGATCTGGCATTACAGACAGGGGTCTTGTACAGTTCACTTATTCTCATCAATAAAAATCTGCCTCTCCATACAAATGGCAACCGCTTGCCTAGCGCACAAGTTGGTTAATCGTAAGGTCGTGCATGGAGGTGAGTCATCCCATCGCGACCAGGATGTCTGCTCAGTGTGAGAGAGTGAGCCAAGCATCGTTGTGGAGGCGTTTCTGCGAGCGGTGGTGGCCTCATTGAGCAAATGCCTCATTGAGCAAACCTCGACGCTCGTGCGGGGCACAGCAGTCGTCTGCAATGAGTTTGGATCGCCGTTACAGCACTGTGCGTGTCGTCCCGCGTGCGTGCCGTGTGTACGCAGCGCGTCGCGTTTTCCAACTTTCCGGAGCTGCGCGACTTTTCGCTGTCCAATGTGGCCTCCATCGACACAAGGGACTCGCTGATGAAGCACTTCGGAGAGCTCTCGTGAGATGCACAAACCACCCCGGCCATGCCAGCAAGCGAAGCTGACTGCTCCAAACCTATTAAATGCGTCAATGTGTGTGTCAGCTGGCGTCATGTAGTGCGGTGCGGTGGTCCAGCGGTTAGCGAGTTGGGCTCCAAACCCTGTGACCCGAGTTCGAATCCCGCTCATGGCTAACGTCTGTGACGAATTTATGAACCAGTCACGGGCCTTCCGTAGGTCAACTCAGCCTCAAAAGAATAGCTCGTACAGTGGATAAACATTACCACTATGGAGACAAAGATAATCGGGCGTGGTGCTGATCACCCACCTCCTTGTGTGCCTTGTTGACCTTCATAGGTGCTCGCTAACAGCACTTGACCCTGGAGTCTGTTGAGACTATACAGGGTATTTTTGTCTTTTTGCCACGTTGTTTATAAACAATTAAGCGTTCATTAACAGTTCTGCACTCTTACCACAACCTGTTAACACATCTATTGTACGCAAAAATAATTATCCGTGGCGGCAACATACCGCACACAGGTCAGCCACTGTTGTGAGTGGGCAAGTGTTATTTAAATCTCTGACACTATGAATTGTGCACATACGTGGGTGCTTGTTATGCTATGGCTACATTGGCTTCTCTGTGTTCCCTACCCTCCCTTACCCCCCGCATGTTACCAGTACGGAGCTCCTGCACCGCATCGCGGCACGGCTGAACTTACTGCCGCCCCTGCCAGATGGAGAAAACAGCAGCCACAAGAAGGAGTTCCTTGTTGAGATGATGGTGCGTGCGTCTTTGACCATCTGCGTGTGTGTGCTCTACGGTAGAGGTGGCACAATGGCTATTGCGCTGCGTTTATAACTCTGGCCGGCTCACTACAAATGTAGTGATGACTACGTGAACCAAACATGGGCCTCCACTTAAACGTGTAAAAGATTGCCTGGCGTGTTGGTAAACATCTGCAATGGGGAGACAAAGGTGGTCGGATGTGGTGATGGCGAGCCACCCCCTCATGGCATGCCAGCCTTCATGTAGGGGCTCGCTATATGCGTTTGCCCCTAGTCTCTTAAAGGCTGTATGGGAGATCTTTGTCTCCCATAGAGGCATTCGAGAATTCATGGAATATTAGAGAGTCTCCCTAGAGCTTTTTGTAGTAGAGGCCCTTCCATCGTCAACAGTATGAGCCAGCAATTGCAGGGCTGCACCTTTATGTAAACACAGTTCTAATACAGGCTCTACATCCTTACATTTGACTCATATGGAAAAGGCTCGTTTTGCATAGCAGACAACCTAAACTCACTCCCAAACGGTGCACTTGTGTCCAGTCTCTGCTGTATAAGTGTCCCCCGTCAAATCCATCCGATTTCTCGCTCGTGTGTCCAGGTCTCCCGTCACGAGCGCCGCATCTCGCAGATCCAGGCGCTGAACGAGATGCCGCTCTACCCCACGGAGAAGATCATCTGGAACGAGAACATCGTACCCACCGAGTACTTCTCGGGCGATGGTAATGGTTGCGTCTTCCATCACCCGGTGTCCAGTCTTCGGAAGAGCTCATCACAGCCAGTGTGTGAAAGGCGTAGTTAAATCTAAACCACTATTAAAAATAATCCATGCCTTTGCTTCCTGGGCTCCTTCCTACCCCAATGAAAAATCTACTGTAAGTTTTTGAGGGCCATTAGCACTAAAGCTGGTAGGATAACTGGTTACATGGGTTTTTTCTTGTAATGAATAAACATTCCATTGAAATGTTGGAAGAGGTTCATGTTCATAGCCTAATGGAATTCCTTAGCAGCAGTAGCACAGCAGGGAGGGAGATAAAAGGATAATTTCCTGTCCTTACGGCTAGAGGCTATACTTTGCCTTGGAATCACAGTTACATTTTAACAAAATCTTACATTAAACGTAATAACATTGTTTATTTTCACATTTTACATTATTCAGAAGTTTTAATGTGTTGTTAAGGCACTGCACTCAACTACCTTCTCAAACTGTAAGTTACCTTTGTGCTGACCCCTAAACAGAGGCTTCTTTAATTTTGCCCTTTATAACACAACGATAAAGGTGGTGAGGATTTTATTTTTAAATGTGGACATCTTTGCTTGGGCTTATGCCCTTGCATCCGATCGGCGCACATGTGCTTACAGGCTGCCTGGCGTTGCCCAAGTTGAACCTGCAGTTCCTGACGCTGCACGACTACCTCCTACGGAACTTCAACCTCTTCCGGCTGGAGTCAACGTACGAGATCAGGCAGGACGTGGAGGATGCCGTTAGCCGCATGAAGCCCTGGTGAGCATCGTCACCTCTCTCTAAATGCCCCGTGGTGCCACCGTGCACTGCGGAACTGTCGAGTTATGTTAGGGTGAATGTGGTTAAATAGAGGTGAAATAATGAATCGCAATCGACTCATTTCTCTGTTAATCGTCGACAATAATAACAATTGCATTAACCAGCGTTCTCACGTGTCCCATGTGCGTTGGTTGATTCATTCGCGTGCATCGGCGTGTACATGCTTGCCCGTATGGGTGGGTGCGTGCAGGCGGGCAGAGGATGGCACCACGGTGTTCGGTGGCTGGGCACGCATGGCTCAGACCATCGGGGCCTTCTCCGTAGTGGAGGTGGCCAAGCCCCACATTGGCGAGAATCACCCGTCGCGCGTGCGAGCCGACATCACGCTGCACCTCAACATGCGGCAGCACATCAAGGCCGAGTGGGAGGGTGCATTGACGCACGCACGCACACACACACACACACACGACAGCCCCCACCCTTCGCCCCTGATTGAGTTGATCTTATGCCATGTTGAGCGCACTTTGAGACCACGTGAAGTAACGGCAAACATTGACTGGACATTGACCGAACATTGCACTAAGATGACGTTCAGTGCAGCCCTGCGCTGACTCTCTACGCACCACTGCGTGCAGGCCTGCGCAAGCACGACGTGTGCTTCTTGGTGACGGTCCGCGGCACGCAGCCCTGGGGCACGCGTTACACCCCGGCGCGGCCATTCCTGGAGCAGCTGGACGTGGCGTGCGTGCGCGGGTGCGAGGTGCAGGGCCTGCTGGATGATAAGGGCCGCGTCATAGAGGACGGTGAGTCGCCCACATCTGCTGCTCGCCCACTCATTTCACACCTCCGCCTCCCCTCCGCGCCCTTCCTCTTCACCTTGCGACC
>JAZEWT010000010.1:4308425-4320462 GCA_036362905.1 Mordacia mordax | reverse complement strand
AAACTGACTCGGCGTAACAACGCTCGCTGCAGCACAGAGTTGATCTCTGCCAAAGCAGCTCGAGTGAAGGGGCCTCTCCGCCTGCGGGCATGCACGCGCGCACACACAGGTCCCGAGCCTCGGCCGCAGCTCAAGGGAGACACGCGCACGATCCGCGTGTGGCTCGACCCCAACCAGTACCAGCAGGACATGGCGGCCGTGATCCAGCACCAAGTCGAGGACGTCTACGAGAACTTCAACCTCCTGCTGCGCCGGAAGCCCAAGGAGAACAACTTCAAGGTGACGTGTGAACAACTGCCCCCCCCCTCCTCCTCTCCGCCCCCTCCTCCACCGTCGATTTGGGCACCACTGAGGGACTGGGGTTGAATCTTGGTGGTTACTCCATGCCCATGGTCCAGAACGTTAGCGTGGTTAATGGATTGCGATAACGAAGGATAAAATGGACTGTAATGTGGTCCATCGGTTGCACATTTTTCAGCTTTTGCAGAGGTTTGCTGTCTAAAACTGACAAGCCACCCTGGCTATTACTGCATGCCAAATAATGAACCCGCTGCTCTCACCACCAGATCACCGCTCACTTATATACTCGCCAGCCCCGTTTTTACCGTACGTTAACAATAACAATTCACGTGCATCTTTATGTGGTTGAATGCTATGCATCTGCATGGTTAATAAAATATTGCTTTGGAAAAAGTACTATATGCCATCTGCATAAACCGTTGAAGATTCCCTAACATTATCTGACGTGATTAGGCCATTGTGTGCCACCACCGTAGTCGAAATTTGCCAAATTCAACCATATGAACTGTAAGTTACTTGATTGGGATAGCAACGAGCAACATCGTCCACTTCTGCAAAATGACTGCGCGCTATGTGAAACGCAGCTCTTGCATGATAGTCTTGTGCGCTCATAATGCCACGATTGCCATACGTACTCGTTTATCTCATCTCATCTCATTATCTGAAACCGCTTAATCCTATATAGGGTCACGGTGAAGCCGGAGCCTATCCCGGAAACATAGGGCGTAAGGCAGGAATACACCCGACGACGGGACGCCGGTCCATCGCCGCGTTTATGATCTGTTGTCAATTGACGTGCACGCGTTGGCTTTGTTGCAGGCCGTACTGGAGACGATCCGCGACCTCATGAACACGGAGTGCGTGGTGCCTGATTGGCTGCACGACATCATCCTGGGCTACGGCGACCCGGGCAGCGCCCACTACTCGAAGATGCCCAACCAGATCCGCACGCTCAATTTCAACGACACCTTCCTCAGCATGGAGCACCTCAAGGCCAGCTTCCCCGGCCACACCGTACGCGTCGTGGGCTACCACCCGCCTCCGCACAAACCGCCATTCAGGTGCGTCACGCTGCTGTGTTGGAGAGAAACGAAACACTCTGGCCATTACAATTGGTATTCTGGGCGGGCGCTGCTGAGTTGCTATTTTTGTATCACTTGATGTGCCCTGAACTGGCGTTGATAATTCCACAGTCTCACGGCGTGGGCCGGCACAATGTGTATTTTCCAAACAGCGGCATCTGCCGCGGCTCCACCTCCGTTGATGGCGCTTTGTGCACGCAGGATCACCTTCCCGGAGAGGAAGGATGGCAAGAAGAGGAAGGCAGGCAATGCGGGAGAAACCACCTCCAGTGGCGAGGACAACCTCACGCTACTTGTGGAGCCCTATGTGCCACCAAACCCGGGGCCCTACCCATACAACCAGCCCAAGCGGTTAGTCGCCGGCACGCTTCCCGTCGAACTTCCGTTACGTTAATCGGGTTCATGGCCGTACATGGTTCTGATGTTCAAGTTGCTGCCTGTCTGTGGCAGCTGGAATCTTTGAGTCAATAAGAGTTCTGTGGTTGCCTTGTGTGTTTGCCGTAGGAACACGATTCAGTTCACCCCGACGCAAATCGAGGCCATCCGTGCGGGCATGCAGCCAGGGCTCACCATGGTAAGGCCGCCTACACTTGCAGTTGACATTGCAGGACCTTTAACGTATTTTGCGAAGCGGACGGTGGGTCGTATTTATTATAGGTAACAGACCAACAGCATGCATCAGGGCGGCTGCTGAATGAGCCCGCTAATCTCTGCAACCAGCAATCGTACTACGCTAGGCTATGTCAGGGCACCAACGGTGCTTGGTGAACGGTGCCGGTGTCCTTCCCGTACAGGTGGTGGGGCCTCCGGGCACAGGCAAGACGGACGTGGCCGTGCAGATCATCTCAAACCTCTACCACAACTTTCCCGAGCAGCGAACGCTCATCGTTACGCACTCCAATCAGGTGAGGAACGACAACCGGCGGCACTTCTGGGGACAGCCTCACACGCCTACTCGGCGTGTCTCTGTAAATGTTTGTTGTCCTTACAACCATCTCTTGCAATCGTGGTTCTATCTACGACTATCAAATACCATCGGTGGTAGTGATGAAACTTTTTGGCAGAGGGCAGGTGTCGACTGTTCAACGGTTGCAGGATTTAGCAAAAGGAAGCCAAGGTGATGTCTGGTCGCATCAGCGACGGTGGCTGTGGTTGCGCTTTGATCGTGACTCAGCTGTGACGTTCCTCTTTCGTCAACCTGTGTAGGCTCTGAACCAACTCTTCGAGAAGATCATGCAGCTTGACATTGACGAGAGGCACCTCCTGCGTATGGGACACGGCGAGGAGGAGCTGGAGACCGAGAAGGACTTCAGCAGGTGATGCCATCGCTCGTCTCCTACCTCTGGGCCCACCACCTACTGTGGCAGTCCACTGGTTGTCTGCAGGGCCATCCTGGTGGAGTCTGCTGACTTGGAGATGGCTGGGTGACTCCAGCCTCAGTGGCTGGTTTGAGCTCTGAGCAACCACCCATAAGTAACACCCAGGCCTTCACATATAATGACGTTAAATGTGTAGGCAATGTTTAAATATATTTGTCTGAACCAGTTCCGCATTCGTCTTTCATTTGTACGTTTTCTAACGTGTAATGTGTCGGTATTGTGAGGCCAGCCTTGGTGTTGACTGCACCCATCGCTTGTGTAATGTGCCGGCCTTAATAGGTGCTCATTAACAGACTTGACCCCATAGTTTCTTAAAGGCTTGCTGGGGGAGAGGTGGGTGAAATTTTTGTATCTCATCCACAATGCCTGGTCTTGTCACATTACCTCCTGCTATTTCAACGCTTCACGTGGCCTCAAAGTCCACCTATCCCAGCACGAGCGCTACGATTGTCACACTACTGTTTGTGGCTGTTACGTATTTTTGCGCGTGTACGTGTATGTGTGTTCATCTGTGCGTGACTTCTGCTTGCAGGTACGGCCGCGTGAACTACATTCTGGCGCGGAGGCTGGAGCTGCTGCGCGAGGTGGGGCGTCTGCAGGAGAGTCTGGGCGTCCCCGGCGACGTCTCCTATACGTGCGAGACTGCCGGACACTTCTTCCTGTACCAGGTACGCGCTTCGCTCCCGCTAATGCCCGACCGCAGGCACCCAGAATGCGGGATGCGCGGGCGATGCAACTTGTGTGGGCCTCTGTGCCTGTAATGAGATCTTGATCATTTGCTTACGTACACGCGTGTATACTTGCTCCTTTGCTTGCACGCGTGCGTACTCAGGTGATGTCTCCAACAGCACTTGGCCCTACAGTCCGTTGATGCTATATGGGGGCTTTTTGTCTGTGCAGGTGATGTCACGCTGGGAGGAGTTTCAGAGTAAAGTACGCCCGGCCGGTGACGGCAAAGGTGACACGGCCGAAGCGGCAGCCGCCATCGCCGCCCACTTTCCGTTCAATTGCTACTTCGCCAACGCCCCCCAGCCACTCTTCCACGGCCGCTCGTACAAAGAGGACTTGGAAATCGCCGAGGGCTGCTTCCGCCACCTGCGCAAGATTTTCACGCAGCTGGAGGTGAGAGCTTCCCCGCCGGTGCTGTCGTTCGTTAGTCCGTTCTCACGTCTGCCTTTCAGCTATTTCCAATTAAGGACCCGGCACCAGACTCATTTGCGCTGCTGCAGTAAACTGGTATGACCCCGTTGTGAGTTGTATACGTGTCGCTTAGTTTGTAGCGCAGAGGGTTATTACCACTGCTGATCGGAATTATTATTCAATGCGTTTCCACAGGGCGAACTCACAAACGAGTTCCAACGAGTTGTGGGTCATTGATAGACTGGAGCAGCCACTAGAATTCAGTCGTTCGTAGCCACATTGCTCTCGCTATATCATCGACCTTAGAGCTATACTGGATGTGGTGTACAGTACTGGGTTCAGAAATATTTTTCGGATCATTAATGCAATCGAACCTGGCTGAAATTCAACTTCGACCGGCATTGATAACGAAGTCTTGTTTGTGCGCAGGAGTTCCGGGCGTTTGAACTGCTACGCAGCGGCCTCGATCGCTCCAAGTATCTCCTGGTGAAGGAGGCAAAGGTCATCGCCATGACCTGCACGCACGCCGCCCTCAAGCGCCACGACCTCGTGCAGCTTGGCTTCAAGGTGCCGTCGCGACGCTGTGGCTTCACGCTTTGCCTCCCACCCCCCCCCCCACCTCACACAGCCCATTCTTAAAATTCCATACAGCTTGTTAATGCAACCCTAGATGCTGTACAGAAACGATCAGAATATATATATTTTCAGAGTAGAGCATTCAGGCAAGGTATTGAGCCTTGATTTGATGGCTGGGGAAGAGAATTTCCAACAATGATGACAAGGGAAACAAAGAAGAAAAACTTTAATTCGAAGGCTTTCGTGACCAATAATATCGATGAAATTCATTTTTGGGTCAGGTCACAACTCCTTACAGAATGGCCGTGTCGGGTGGTGGAGGGTTAAACGACACTCTTTTATAATTTTCTACGTGGCCTGACCCAAAAATTATTTTCATCGAAAGAAGAAAAAGCGACCTTCCACTGATTGAAGGCTGACTGCAAGCTTGACAAAACGTCTTGGCTGCTTAAACGAGGAGTGTGTGCACGCAGGCGAGATAAGAGGGCAGAGATGAGAAGGGATGTGTCTGTGAAAGGTCTTGAATACAGGGAACTGCAATGTTGAAGTTGATCAAGGGGCAGACGCTATGCTCTGTCAACCTGGCTGCGTGAGTTTTAATCGTGGCCACGGCTGTTATCAGTGTTGAGTAATCTCTGAATCGTCAGCCCGTATTGACCATTGTGGTAAAGGATGTTCGTAATACTCTGGTGACCAACACAGCATCTGGATGCCTTCACGCAGAAGTAATTTGACAGATCTGTATGGTCCTTGGTGACGCTCAGTCCTGTGACTGAGGTCATCCAGTAGTTTTTGTGTTTATAGAATCGATTTCAAATGCCACTTTGCCATAGATTCCTCCAGCCTTGATAATGATATGCAATAGGCTATGCTTGTGTTTGGTATTGAGTCTCACATTAAGCTGTGCCATGCCAAAACAGTGCCATTATTTACCCCGGATTTATTATATGTGGATCTTTTTCTTTACAGTATGACAACATCCTCATGGAAGAGGCAGCCCAGATCTTGGAAATTGAGACATTCATCCCGCTACTGCTGCAGGTAATGAGTCCGTGCCCATGGTGAACTGGAGTGTGCAGTGGATCAGTGGCCACAGCTGTAGCCGAGGGGTAGACTGGACGTGGTGTCGGGCGCAGAGATGTTTTCCCGAGTCTGCGACCAGAGTGCACCGTGCTGAGCGGGAGCGCAGGTCATACCACAGTGCAGGGCAGCGCAGTGTGGAGAGCGACACATCGCCCACGCGCGGGGAATGGACGTTGACACGTGACATGTGACACGCGACACTCGTGCCCACAGAACCCTCAGGATGGATTCAGCCGCCTCAAGCGCTGGATCATGATTGGCGACCACCACCAGCTCCCGCCCGTCATCAAGAACATGGCCTTCCAGAAGTACTCCAACATGGAGCAGTCGCTGTTCACACGCTTCGTACGCCTCGGCGTACCTACCGTGGACCTGGATGCCCAGGGCAGAGCGCGCTCCAGGTGAGACGTGCCGAGCGGCTGGCAAGCAGTCGAGGGGGTTGTTTGCAGCGTGTGTAACGTTGAGTTGACCTAGGTGAGGCACAGGACTGGTCAGATATCCGGCACTGGTGTTGATCATGAATGAACATCAAACTCCAGTGGCCGGGTTCGTAGAGCAGTGCATTTACCACAAAGCCACACGTCCCCTACCTTTGCTTGCCCGTGCAACAAACACGCGAACACACTGACGCATGACGAATGTGCACGCGTGTTCACAGCCTGTGCAACCTGTACAATTGGCGCTACAAGCGGCTGGGGAATTTGCCCCACGTTCAGCGCCTTCCCGAGTTCCGTTTCGCCAATGCGGGCCTGTGCTACGACTTCCAGCTCATCAATGTGGAGGACTTCAATGGGGTTGGCGAGTCCGAGCCCAATCCATACTTCTACCAGGTGGGGGCGTCCAGGGAAACCACGCCTATACCGCGTCAGCTGGTGTCTGTTCACTGCCTTAGGGCTCTGTTGAAGTGATCACTGCTTACTCTCATGAAGCTCGATCAAAGTGAAGTTCATCACCTTCGAGTGCGGTGGAATTTACATTAATTTTCTTGCAACACAGGTTGTGCCACCAGCCAGCCATCTCGGTCGTTTAACTCAAAATACCTCCGCCTGTGTCGTGAGTTCCCCAGTAGTGAGCTTCCGATATCTTCAAAACGCACCGAGCCTGGCACAAACGCTGTGCTTACATCATCGTCACTTGGTGGTAAATGGCAGTTGCATTTGTTGTCATCTTTTGTCGTCACGCGTGCGTGAATGCGCGCGCGCGCCGATCTCACAGAACCTGGCGGAAGCCGAGTACACGGTGGGGCTCTTCATGTACATGCGCCTGCTTGGATACCCAGCCGACAGGATCAGCATCCTCACCACGTACAATGGGCAGAAGCATCTGATCCGTGACGTCGTCAATCAACGCTGTGGGGAGCACCCGCTCTTCGGCCGCCCCAACAAGGTGCAGCAGGGCCCCTCCTGCCCCAACCCCTCCCGGGACCCACCATGGCCCCACCATGGCCCCACCATGGCCCTCGTCCCTCCACACTGTGCCCCACTCCTGCTAATGAGCAGCCCTAACTTTATCTGTTCACCATTCACACGATCAGTGGAAAATATCAGTGCTGCAGTTACATAATGATGCTTAAATTACAAAAAATAGTCTTAATGTGAAAACATGTCATTCATCCAATTATGTGCCTAAAGCACTATAATTTACCGTTTGTGCACATTATGATGTAAATTATATACCCATACAATTGTGGCTTAAGAAAACAAATAAAACAATGTATAACAAGATATAAATTTCACAGAATAAGACAATAATTAAAGAGGAATTCATCGATGTTTTGCGACTTTTTTCAGGATGGCTGGGTTTTGTTGATATTCTCTCTGTAATGATGTAGGTTTTTTCACGGCTCGATGCATGATTGCTTCGAAAAGCTGCTCTCTCGGGACAGCCGCGTCGATCGCTCCCCCTCCCCCATCGCGCGCGCTCCCCCTCCCCCATCGTGGAGGGAGGGGGAGCGATCGACGCGGCTGTCCCGAGAGAGCAGCTCTCTGACTGTCCACGTGTGACATTTGTTATACAGGTAACAACCGTGGACAGATTCCAGGGTCAGCAGAACGACTACATCATTCTCTCCTTGGTTAGGACCAAAGCGGTGGGTCACCTAAGGTGAGATCTCCTGACTGCTCCCTTCACCTTATTGTTACAGCAAGAAGTATCTCGGCCTAACAGCTCATAGGTTTACTATGTGTGTCAGGGAGTGAGAGCGAAGCAGTCTTCAGGCACAACTAGGGCCTTGGGCAGGTGCAGATAAAGGGGGGACCTGCAGTGACGCGAGCAACAGCGACGTGGGGTGCCGTGGACATGAAAAGAGATTGACACGGAGACTTAGAGAAGGGCATTTGAATATGGAGAGAGACAAACACAGCTTAAGACACAAAACGAGAAGGACAGAAAACATTCAAACGGGGGTGTGTAAATGCAACGATGCAGGGACAGACACAGGGAGTAACAAGGAGAGAAACAGAGAGGACAGAGAAACCTTGTGTACTTGAACCATTTATGCATAAAGACTGGCTTAATATTTTACCGTCTTGCCTTGGATTCAAATAACGCTACCAACACAACACATCTTGTTTGGTGGCATCTCTCACCGCACAAAGCGGTGCCACGTGTCAATGGGCCATGATCACCGCCTTCAGCAGTGCACGGTTACAGACATTGACGTGAATGAGTCCGCCGTTGTCGTGGCCGCAGGGACGTGCGCCGTCTGGTCGTGGCGATGTCACGTGCCCGCCTCGGCCTCTACGTGTTCGCCCGGGTGTCGCTCTTCCGCAACTGCTTCGAGCTGACGCCGGCCTTCAACCAGCTCACGGCGCGGCCCTTACAGCTGCACCTGTACCCGGACGAGAGCTACCCCAGCCAGCGGCCAGTGCGCACCCGCCTGTTACCGTCGTCGCCCATTCACCATTGTTTCTGCGGTCGCTCGCCTTGCCACGAGAGCCCGTCGCTTGTTCACGATGTACCGCGCGCACCGATTTGCACTGGTGATCCTCACGCGCGCGCCCATCGCTGTGCCGTTGGTTTGCAGAATGGAGAGGCGGCGCGCTCTGCGCTGCTGGTGGTGAAGGACATGCCGGAGATGGCCACCTTCGTGTACAACATGTACTTCCGGGTCCTGCAGCACTACCAGCAGTACTATCAGGTGTTGCCTCCATAAGCATGCCCACACCACCACCCCCACGATCCCTTGTCTTTGTCGTCATCCGCCTTCAATAAACACTCCTTTTAACTGCTCTATAATTGGGTCTTTCAGCATTCATTTGTGGAGTTGGACCAAACATCGATCACATTATATGGCCAAAGCTTGGCCAATTGTTGGCGTTGGGTCTGGCTGCCTTTCAACATGCCTGGGTTTCACATACTCGTAAACCAGCATCTCAATTCTCGTTTATTACAAATATTCTTAACCGCAGTCATTATGCTGCCTATGCGGACTTGTGCGACTCGGTTCTCACGTGACCGCAAACATGATTTTTAAAAGAAAAAAATAACTTGTACATCGCACCCCTATTTTACCGAGGTAAACAGTATATGTTTATACCCTAGATTACACATAGTTACAGTTTTTGTATTTTATCTGGTCCTCACGTCTTGCTCAGATAATTGAAAGTTGACTGTGCTGTACTTCCCATGTGTGCTTCGTGTATCGTCATCTTATCTGATCGTAGATTCATCGTGCTTCTTTGTTTAAATTCACCTTGGTCGCACTTCTCCATCACGCTTCCTATTAAAACATCTCTGTTTTATTTAAGGAGGTTTTTTTCATCTTTCCCCAGCGCACATGCCTACCCCATGCGTCACCACGCTTCATCTTGCTTCACCACGCTTCCTGATGCTTCTGCATTACGATTGATCACAGCGTCTCTGCCTCCACACCACACACCATCAAGAATAATAATCGGATTTATATAGTGCTAAATTGTCCGATCGTCTCTGAATGCTTAACTCTTCAGTGCTTCCGCACACGTTATCCCTTAACCGCTATTCACTGCGCATCATCAGTTTTTACCCCGTTCATCACACGATACCGCAACGCTTCTACATCACGCTTTATCTTGCACATTACTTTCAGCGTCATGTTAATGCATCCTGTATTTCCACCATGCTTGTTCACACAGTTAATACATCCATCGCATTCCTTTACGATGGCATTCAGATGCGTGACTTGATCTCATCTCATTGTCAGAAACCGCTTAGTCCTGTACAGGGTCGCGGTGAGCCGGAGCCTATCCCGGCAGATACAGGGCGCAAGGCAGGGATATACCCACTATGGGACGCCAGTACATCACCGGGCACTGCGGGCAATTTAGTCTGCAAGCCAATTAACCTATGCAGCAGCGTGTATTTTTTTGGACTGTGGGAGGAAACCGGAGTGCCCGGTGAAAACCCACACGGACACGGGGAGAGAACATGCACACTCCACACAAAAAGGCACCCGAGCTGAGATTCGAACCCGGGACTTCTTGCTGTGAGGCGACAGCGCTACCCACTGGGCCACCGTGCCGCCCGCGTGACTTGAATGAATGAATAAACGAACTGTATTCTGTTGTTCCAGCCACTCGCTCAGCCACCCAGGTCCAGGGTCCTGCCCCAGCCTCCTGTACAGCAAGAGAAGCCAGACCCCGCCAAGGAGGTTACAGCCGCAATAACCACGGATGCCTTGGACCCCGACTCTTCAGCAGCGTTAACGACAGACCCACCAAGCGCCGTGTCTGTGGATGCAAAACCCATAGATACCAGTGGTGCGGCTGCCAACGAGAGCAGAGAAGATGGTGACGGTGATGGTGATAATGAGGAGGAGCATAAGAAGATGCCGGAACATCCAGGGAGGGACAGCGACAGTGATGATAGCGGAGATGACGTGGATGATACAGCAGTTGCCAAAGAAGCGGTTGTCAAGGTAACAGTTACTGATGGAGCTGTTGCTAAAGAAGCTGTTGCTGAGGTTACAGATTGCAAGGAAGCTGTTGCTGAGGCAACAATCACCAAGGAAGCCACCCCGGAAACGACAGCTTCCAAGGAATCTGCTACAGAGGTGTCAATTGCAGAGGCAGTGGTCGCTGAGACAGCAGCTGCCAAGGAATCCATCACTGAGGATGCAGTTGCCATGGAAGTGGTTGCAAAAGAAGATGTTGCCGAGGAAACAGAAGTCACGGATACAGAGACCATGGATATGGCAGAGGCGGTGGTGGAGCGGAGTGACCAAGAGGGTGATTCAGCGCAGCAGAAGAGCTAAATGCGTGTGTGTGTGAGAGAGGGATGAGAGAAGGGAGCGAGCAGTAGGGTTAAAATGAGTCCATCCCTGGTCTTCCCATCCCCAAGAATCATTTAAAACTTCAACATCACTCATAATTTTATTCTGGCTCCATGCTCTCATGGGCAGTTTTCATCTGCGTTGCTGGCCCTGGACTGAATATTTCTCTTATTGTCATGGCCAGTTTCCCCATAAGTTAAATGCTGTTTACTCCAAAAAAGTGGTACTCATTTACCAAACATGGAGAGATGAGGGTAACAAGGTCATGCACAGATTTTGAACCAGGGTTGATAGTTCACGTAGCGACGGATGTGTGATTTGTGAAACATTTGCCAAATGGGCAGTGAGGCTTTGCCTTGGAGAACCTTGTATTTGTGGTGTTTCTTCGTACAAAAAGTCACACGATTATTTTCAAGTGGCCGAGGACCCTTTTCTAAACGTCAGATTTCTCTGCAATCTCTGGATAAAATGCTGTTATTGTTCTGAACTAACACTGGCAAAGTACTTCTAGGTCTGCTAAACTACTCATTTGCAATTTTTTTCGCATGGACACTCCAGGGATTATAACTGATTAAAGACGTTTATGCAAAGTCTTAATTTGTGCTGCAGGATCTCGCACCTTGCTTCATTGTGTAATAAAACCAAAACATTACAGTGCACAAGCAACTGCACGTCATCTGATTGTTAAACAGGCATATAGGTCGCGCATTCACTGCTCCCCATATCATTTTGATGTTCAATGAATACACTTGGTTTGTCCTGAAAGTCAAATGCGTTGTTGATATTGTCACGTGCTTAACTTTTATAGTAAATGATTTTTTTATGTAGAACAAATGGTGTGGTGTCTTTTGTTACTCGCATTATTTGTGTGTCTCATGAACGTTAACGCAGAGTCCATATACGATAGAGGTTCCACTTATTGTAACTTTAAAGTAGAGCTTAGAGCAGATAGACTTACGGTTTGAGTAAAACGCTCTCATCTCATTGTCCAAAACCGCTTAGTCCTGTACAGGGTCGCGGTGAGCCGGAGCCTATCCCGGCAGACAGAGGGCGTAAGGCGGGGGCTATACCCATGATGTGACGCCAGTACATAGCAGGGCACTTTTTTGGGGGGGGTAATTTACTCAGCACGCCAATTAACCCAGGCAGCAACGTATCTTCGAACGGTGGGAGGAAAACGGAGTACCCGGCGAAAACCCACGCTGACATGGGGAGAGAGGAGAGAT
>JAZEWT010000010.1:4267316-4289364 GCA_036362905.1 Mordacia mordax | reverse complement strand
TAGCGGCGCAGTGCGTGCGAGAGGCACAGGCGCACGGCCGGGGCGAGTGGGCGAGTACGGTAAAGCGCATCAGCCAGGGCATTTACGCACTCGCGCTTTGGGCGCCTCGCGCTCGCCGTAGCCGCGCGGCCTCGGTGCCAGTAGCTCGCCCCGTGGTGCGGACCCCCACTTGGGATCTCCTCCTCGTCCACCTCCTCCTCGTCGTCCACCTCCTCCTCGTCGTCCACCTCCTCCTCGTCGTCGAGCAGCGACAACCGCCGCTCCAACATCGCCACGCAACAAGCTAGGCTACTACAGAACCAGCGGGTCTTTGATCAGCAGCGGCGGCGGCAGCAGGGAGCTCGAGAGGAACCAGCATCGCCAGCAGAACCAGTCGCCGCTTCCAAACAGGGGCAGTGAGAGCAGAGGACTTGTTTCAAGAACCTGCCGCGAGTTGCCTTCTCTCGAGCCGAGATCCCCGCTCACGGACTACGACAGCCAGCACTTTTCACGGACCGGGGGACTCGAGACCGCGAACTCTACGACACCAACCCCGGCTGAGTTTCTTCTCTCCGCCGCTTTCGGACACGGATCCAAGGACCTCGGGAGGTCCAAGGATCCCGGCCAGAATACAGCAGTGCAGGAGGGACTCGAGGTCTCTCGGGTCGGCAGGGCCTCCCCCTCCCTCCAGGACCCGTCTCCAAGAATCTTGCCCCGCTGGTCCGACGTCGCCATGAGGAGGAGGTCACGGCTCCTGCTCTGCTTCGCGGGCCTCTGGGTGGTGGGGGTCGCCTACTACATCTACTGGGGCAGTGGCGCAACGCACCGGGTGAGGCGTGGGCACAACGTGGCCCCTCTGGCACCCACCCGGGCCCCACTGGTAGCCACCGGGGCGGTTCGCTTCCCCTCGCCGGGGTTCCTTCTCCTCGCCGGGGCTCCGGCATCACTTGGAGCGCCCGAGGCGCTCAGGCAGCCCCGGGTTTCTTAGGGTTCCTTTAGGTTTTTTTTTGTGTTTTGTCCGAGGGCTCGTAGACTCCCAGGTTAATTCATTGACAGATATTTCTGGCGAGGTCCACAGAGGCAAAGAGATGGCGTTGCGCCGTGCGCTTAGATACACGTGGCGCGTTGGGGGTCGTTGTGTCGGTCATTGACACGGGGGGGGGGGGGTCTGAAGGCACGTTAAGCTCTGGCGAGACGGATCGAGGTAGTTGCCGTGAGGTTTTAAAGCTCGATTCGAGTCGCGAACTGCGGTGACCCTGGGCGAGCGTTTGTTGGTTGGTCCGAGACTCACAGCGCCGGACTGAGACCGCACAGTCAGTGGGGTTCAGTACAGAGATCCAGACCACTGTCCTGGGGTTCATTACACCTGAGGCCCAATGGGACAGACCATGGCAACCCTAGTGTTAAAAGAGAGTCAACCAGCTTTAATGAGGCGCATAGAAACAGACCTGTGCATGTTAGTAAGCCTTCATTAAATCTGCGATGTTTGTCAAAGGAGAGGGGAGGAACACTCGATACGGCTATGCCGAGAGAACAGCGCCTGAGCGCGATTCTCATATCGAGTCGTGAAACCCAACATCGGTACACTTCCAAGTACATTTTAGGACACAGTTGTGTTTGCTGAGATCATTTGTGCTTAAGTGAGGCGGTACAAATCCACATTCAAACATCGCTGGGAGAACAGGATCTGGGCTACGATGGGATGGGACCGGAGCTTCCATTTTACTCCTGGCACCAGGGGCGGTGCCAGCCACGCCGCACAACTGGATTCATTCAGCTCCATTAAGGCTCGGCGAGTGAAACGAAGCCACGTCAAAGGGTCTGTGGGTTTTTTTTTCCTCCAATCGACTGGTGTGAGACCGGCAAGGTGTTTGCGATGCCCCCCCAACGCGCACGTTTCGTGACTTACAGTTGCCTTACAGCTCCGTGATGTGAAGGCACCGCCGCCACCACCACCACCGCTCACACTCGTTACCACTGCAGATGCACCAGCGCGCACAGCAGCGCAGTTTCAGATCTGATCTCTGGACACCTACCTCTGCTCTGTGATCCCGGCTCTGGCACATGAGTTCGAGACATCGTTATTGAGTTCCAGAGCGCGTTTCACCCGAGGGTCACAGAGCGTCGCACTGAGCTGCGGAGAGAACGACACGTCACATTAACTTTGAAGTGACACTCGGGGTGCTGCCATATGTTGCTGCAGTTGTGCCACTTCGGTGTGAAGCACTGTGCCTTTTAATAGTGCGGGTGGTGTCACGAGTGTGGTTGATAATCGCTTTCGTTTTTTTTGTCATTAAACATATTTAAAATTTACGGTACACAGCTTCAAACAGCCTGGATCTGTGTCAATCAGAGAGGAGCTGTTATTTGAGTTTAATTCTCTTCGTAAACTTGGGGGAGAGCAAGCCAACTGCATGTGTTGTGAGCAGTACAAGCCCACCTGCTAATCATAGCCCAAAGCCTTTCGAGACTAATGCTTAAATCTGGGCCAACGCTACAGGCTAATTTGAGCGGTGCTGTCAGGGGGAAGACCAGACAGCAGTAGCTGTTGAATGTTTGTGTTTTCTTGGGCAGCCGGAGCGTCAGGATTGCGGCAGCATGAGTTCGAGTCCCAGCTATGGCTCGTCAAGTTGTTGACGCGCCATTCTCTCCGCAGCTCTGTGCAGCGCTTTGTGGTCCTCGGGTGAAAGGCGCTCCAGAAATGAAATTATTATTATTGTCAGTAAGTGATTTTTCAAAACAGGTCACGGACCTTCGTTAAATGCAAATCCGCCTTGAATAAGTATCTGGTGTCATGTGTAAACATCAGCACTGGATAGGCGCAGATGACCATGCCTGGTGTCAGCTACACCTTGACACCCCCTTGTGCACCCCATGCTGCTTTCATAGTTGTTTACTTACTGCACTTGTCTCAACACCCTTTATGCCTCCTATGGTGGATCTTGGCTTTGAGTCTTTCCTTGCCTAGTTGCTTGACATCATAACTTTAGACAGAAAGGTGCTGTTTGCCCTGAAAGAGCTCAAATAGGATATTTTAATGTCGAGTCACAACTCTGATTCAATATTGAAACCTACGTGGTTCATTTTCATTTGGAAAGTAAAGTGCAGTCTCCCAGTTATATCCAGTACTGGACGATAATAATCTAACTTGTTTGACCGAAGCTAGTGGTGAAAATTCCACATTCTTGTGCCAGAAACCAGTCTCACAATATAACGAACAGGCAAAACGCTGTTCGTGTGGATCAATTGATGTGGAAATGGTCAAAGATACCAGTGTATAATCCTTCTGATAAAACGTCCCTAACTCCGAATTCGGAGACATGTTTGAAACATATAAATCAGGCTGTGGTGCCCATTTTACCAACCCAGGAGTGATGATGATGAACCAGTGTTGGAAATGATGAGCTGGCAGTGGAAATTTCACAGGCCAATGGCCAAAACCAAATTTCTATGCCCAACCAATTTGTACAGAAGGCTCAGTGATGAATCAAACACATCAACTAGAAACCTGCATATATACGGTCTGAATTCTGAGGTGTTTCTTTATGAATAAAGCACTTATTATACATGCGTCCTCAGCACGTGGTACTCATTTCACCTAGCCTAATGTGATGATGCGGTTGATTTAGCACTCGTAAACCTGGGAACCCTGCTTTTCCACCAATTGCTGCACTGCAGCCGTTTTGTTTGCCGGTTATAATCGCTTTGGCTATCTTTATTTCACTTTACTGTAAGAAGCGACAGTTTTAGCAATGATTTACCAGGATAACCGGTACAAACTGTAAAATGCAGGCGCACGAAACAGGCAAACGTCTCTTCGAAAGCCTTTTTTACGCTTGTTTCCCCAGGAACGCTTTACAGAGTCTCGTGACTCTTTTTCAGGAGGGCCTTGCCAACTTTTCGCAGTCGTGGGTGATGTTTGGCATTGTGTAATTCAAAACCGAATAAGTTCTTACAGCGGGCGGTGCACGTGAAGGGATTCGGCACTGGCCACGCTCGTAAAAAGATATCTGGAGCCAATGCACTTTGGACCTGTGGAAGAGAGTACCATTCACACGCGCAGCGGATCTTGGCGTCTGACAGGTATCTGGTTGTAAGATAATAATAATTAATCGCACTTCTAGAGTACTTTTCAGCCGAAATTTACAAAGCGTTGTATGGAGCTGCGGAGAGAACGGCCTGCCAGCAACGACATCAGGACAGTTAAAATTGAAATAATTGTTCAGCAAAATAAGAAAGCAATGAATGATAAATGTTCCCGAGCCAGGTGCAAGATGTGCGTGCGTGCGTCTGACCGAGGATGTGTGCGGTGCATGTGCAGTATTTGGGGAGACAAATGTGAGCGGCGTGGTGCTGGCCACACCTCCGGCTCGTGTGCCATGCTGACTTTAAAAGCTGCCACTGTCTCTGACGGCACTCTTCGCAGCAGGTCCGCGTGGCATTAGGGAGACCTTTATGTTGATGTGTATGTACGGCCTGTGAGTGTGTGTGTATGAGAGTGCGTCTGTGTCAACGTGTCTGTATATAACCGCCGGGCTACAAACCCGGCGACCCGAGTTCGAATGAACGCCCACGGCGAATGCCGGTGACTTTTTTTCTGAACCGGTCCTGGGCCTCCCCTCGGTCGACTCAGCCTCAAATGAGTACCCAGTGCGGTGTCTAAATATTGCCACGAGGGAGACAACGGCGGCCGAGCATAGTGCTGGTCACCCACCTCGTGTGCCGTGTCGACCTTCATAGGCGCTCGCTAACCGCACTTGACCATACAGTCTGTTAAGGCTCTATGAGGGATCTTTGTCTATACCTCTGTGTTGTGTGTAATATTGAATCAGTGGAATTGCGGTGAGTACATTACGTCAGAACCTGTCGGGAGCCTAAACGTCAACACCTTGCAAACAGCAGCTAATCATGGTGCTGTCCGCCCACCCCACTCTGGTTCTTTGTTGGCCTTCACAGGTGTCCACAAACAACTCTTGCCCTTACGGTTTATCCAGTGTGAAAGTTCACCTTGGTTTATGTGTTCACGTTTGTGCGCGTTAAGTGTTTTCTTAGGCAGATTTCCTAGTCTGCAAATATATTTCTATAGCGCCAGCGATGTCAGCGTGTACCTTGCGCGTATTGCCGTTGGAATGTGTCACTTAGCTGGTAGCCGAATGACATTTAGCCTAACTGATGACTCACAAAAGGTCATGAATCACGCGGGGGTTAGTTGCGGTGGCGTTTATTACTAAACGCACGTATGACGCGCGCAATTGGGCGGTCGTGCGTGTACGAAAAGTACTCTCAATGAGTCGAGGTCTTCACTCCGGGCGTGTAGATATTGTTTCGCGGCGTTGTTAAATTATATTTTGTTTAAAAGTCCGGAAGAAGTCAAGGACCGCCCGTGGCTTTTAACAGCTGGGGTTTTTTATAGCTTTTGCCTGCTTGCTGGCATTCCTTGTGTAGCCATGTGCCCAGTTGTGCAGGAGTCAGGGGTTTGAAAAATCGACTTGCAGGTTTTTTTCTCTGTCATTTTGTGCTTTTATGTCTTCTTTAATGTCACAGCTGAAGTCACAGCCAAGTCTGCGAATGTGTGGGGAGCGGAATTGTATCGTTTAGCGCTCTGCATTACAAAGCCAGCTACCAAAGTTCGATTCCCGCTCGCGGCTGAAGTCAGTGATCTCATCTCATTGTCAGAAACCGCTTAGTCCTGTACAGGGTCATGGTGAGCCGGAGCCTATCCCGGCAGACACAGGGCGCAAGGCAGAGATATTCCCACGATGGGAAGCCAGTCCATCACCGGGCACTGCGGGCAGTTTAGTCTGCAAGCAAATTAAACCTTTGCAGCAGCATGTTTTTTGGACTGTGGGAGGAAACCGGAGTGTCCGGCGAAAACCCAGGTGGACACGGGGAGTTCATGCAAACTCCACACAGGAAGGCACCCGAGCCGAGATTCGAACCCGGGCCCTTCTTGCTGTGAGGTGACAGCGCTACCCACTGGGCCACCGTGCTGCCTGCTAAAGTCAGCGATGAATATCCGAACCCTTGACTGTATCTACCCTTCGTCACATGCACATACATTAGACCCCAAAATTATTGTGTTGATATTAATGATGCGCTCACGTCGGCTTTGCATGGTGATTGCTTTGTCAAGGTGTTCTTTCGTGACAGCCTTGTCGAGCGCTCCCCCTCTCCGTTTCACACTTGATGTCATTAGGTGTTTGAGTATACAGTCTTGTCAGATCACCACGGCAATTCGAGCTACGGTCATGAATAACGACTTTCCGAAACAACTGCTACAGCTGCTTTCATATCCGCACCTCCCAGTCACTCAACACTGGATGTGCGGCTGCTCCTGCTGCTGCTACTGCTGCCGCTGCTTAATGCCATGTAAATAGTCATTCGGCTGTGTGACAAGGATCCGTTACACTTTGTGACCTCTAGCCCGAGCAGTCGGTATTGGTTGCGGTACGTGAGAGCACATTTAAAAAAAAATTATTTAGTTGAACGTTAATTGCTGATGAGGCTGAGACTCTCGGTTTGTCACACTTTAAAACTTAGTTAAACCATCGGTATCTGGAGTCCACGGTTGAATTGCGGGTTCCGGTGTTGTGTGGCGGGTGCTGCACCAAGCATTATACGTCTCCAGAGGCACACAGCCAGCCTTTCCTTTTAAGTATATGGCTCGACATACAATATTATCAGTATTTCAATAAACTGTGACGCTGCGAGCCCCATCTGCTAAGTTTAGCACCATATGGCGTCCAAAACAACACCTTGCTTGCCCCCCTGGGAAATCAAAGTGCTAGTGGTCATAGCTTCCAGGAAATGGCCATTTAAAATTCCCTACGGAACGTGCCTTTACGCAAAGGAGAGGAAGACAAACTGGCAGTTAAGGACACGTGGCCTAATGCAGTGTTTATGAGCATATGGTGGGTGCACTATGCATTGGCATGTGGTTAGAAATTGAGACGTAAATGTTTACTGCTGAAAATATGAACTTATCCAAGAGAATTGCTCTCAGGAGCTGCTGTTTCTGAATGGCCGCGTTGAGCGTTCCTCTTCCTTCGCAGCGTTTCGCCTCCCACATTGGCGACATCGTCATGACCTACCATACCACACCTGTCATATTTCTTGGAAGAAGTTGGAGTGTGGGTTGGCACGGTGGCGCAATGGGTAGCGCTGTTGCCTTGCAGCAAGAAGATCCCGGGTTCGATTCCCAGCTCGGGTGCCTTTCTGTCTGAATTTTCACTGGGCACTCCAGTTTCCTCCCACCATCCAGAGACACGCTGCTGGCGCGGTTAATGGATCTGCTGAGTAATTGCCCCCCCAAAAAAGCGCGTCCTGCGATGTACTGGCGTCACATCCTGGGTATTCGCCCGCCTTGCGCCCTCTGTCGGCCAAGATAGGCTCCAGCCCCCTCTCGACCCTGTACATGAGTGAGCGGCTATTGATAATGAATGAAGTTGGAATGTACCCACATTTTTCATCACCTCACACCACCTTCCATCGACTGTGTACCCGAGCAATGAAGCTTGTCCCATCGTTTCAACAGCGAAGGGCTATACAGAACGAACGCAAAAATCTACACGAAACATTACAGATGCACAAAGACAAAGTTCCCCGTAGAGCCTTATCAGACGGCAGGAACAAGTGCCATTCGTAAGCACCTATGAAGGCCGACACGGCACAATAGGGGGTAGGTGACCTGCACCATGCTCTGCCGCCTTTGTCTCCGTAATGGCAATGGTTAAAGAGGACCGGTTCAGAAACTTGTCACTGGTGTAGGCCACGAGTGGGATTCGATCTCGGGTCGCCACGTTTTGTAACCCAGCATGCTAATCGCCGAGCCACCACCCCGTGTCCACAAAAGCAACCGCCGTCCGTCACTAAGCGGCGGCGATGTCACCACGGCGCTTGTGCCAGGTCATGTTCACTTTGAGGCCACGTGAAGTGTCGATGGCTCGCCCGCAGGAGGTCACGGGACGGACCGAGGGTGTTATCGGTCACCGTACTGAGATGACTGGCAGATGCACCACTTGTACGCCGTACTCTCCCAATTGGTTGTGCTTTAACCGCCCAGCGGTGTTGGATAGCGACAGCCTCCATCTGCCCCCGTAACGGTCCTTCAAGGCTCTCCTCCGTAGGGGTCTATCTTGACACTGCTAGCACCAGTCTGCAGCAAGTCCACTCAGCTCCAAACATGGGCACATACACGCAGCACATTCTCTCGCATGCAAACTAAAGACAAGCATCACCCCGGTTGCATTTTAATGTTTGGGCAAGTGCTGTTAGAGCAGTGCCTATTAAAGTCGGCATGGCACAGGAGAGGGGTGGCTTTCCAACACCACACCCAGCCGCCTTTCTCTCCCCAGTGCTGATGTTTACACACAGCACCAAGTACTCTCAAGGCTAAGGTGACCTAGAGCAGGCACAAGATTGGTTCAAGTATTCGCCACAGTTATTGGTCGTGCAGTGTGCTAACCACCACACTACCGCTCCCCACAGAGGCACAAGGCACCATCAGTAGTAACAATTGCCTTCTCTTGTGACGCTATATAGTTGGGCTGCCGGGGCAGGGAAGTCCAGTGTATCTGATTCTCTATGACCTGGCATGACCTACATTTTGATTTACAGCCGTGACCTCTCCATGGAATGGATGTTGCGCTTGATGTTTATATTTCAACCGGTGGGTGGGCCACAATCAATATTAATGGTGCTGGGGACAATTATTTAGAAATGGAAATGCTGTCATCATTGCCCTGTACATTATTGGGGCAATGTCGCTTTTAAGCTGTGGTCGGTTGGAGGCTGTGGTCGAGACCAGTCTTTCCTTTGTCTAGAAACCTCAACATAGACTTGTCTGTCAGCATATTATCTCGGTACGCCAGCATAGACTGGCCCGTCAGTCACTTGTCCAGAAATCCCACGGGAGACTATTTTGTCACTGTATTGTTTCCAGATCCCATCAGATTCCTATCAGTCTCTTATATAAAGACCCCACCGGAGACCGTTTTGTTAGTCTGTTGTCGAGAGACCCCATCAAGAGAGATTTAGTTTAAAACCGGGTCAAGGGTTTTCTCAGTTCATCGGCCACTCGGGATCAAAACTTGGATCTGAAAACATTGGTGATCATATGGGTAGACTTTTCCCGTCGTAGAAATGTGGAATTCTAATGACGGACCCAGTATTGATAACTGATGTGATCACTCTTCATCATTTATTTCAGCAGGAGACGCTTGGTGTTTTAGAATTGTTGATGCGTTTCAAATGGATAAATATAATAGGAGCGTGTGCAACGGGTCTGAGTGTGGGAGTTAACTGACTTAACATCTGTGAAACGGTGCCAACACAGCTGAATTTCACTGGAGTTTCTTCCCTGAGTCATAAGTAATTATTTGGTAACAACAGTGTTTGCAAAATGCTTTTGCAGTGATAATGATAAGAATGTTGGTGTAAATTACGACAGAAAGTCAAACAGCGTTAACATGTTCATGATCTTTTTTTTGCCAGGCCACTTGTGAGGTATATTTAAATAAATAATAATAATTGCATTTATAGAGCGTTTTTAACCCGAGGGTCACAAAGCGCTGCACAGAACTGCGGAGATAACAGCACATCGACAACGAGATAAGAACGGCATCTCATCAATAACTATTTTTTTGGAATTTGTTTATTTACAAATCCGAGCTGCATGTCAACAACACCACAACAGTTAAAGCTCATCTCAGAAAAGTGTGCCACTGTCTAAACGTATTCAAAGTGGCTCATCGCACTTACCACTTACATTTTTCTTTTTTCCATTTTTCCTGCCCATTGTATCCCGGTTGCGCTATAGGCATCATGCCATTAGAGATTTGAAAGTATTCATTCGGATCTCACGCAGAGCAGTGAAGGTGTCATTGTTTTAGACTGGCGTACGGAAGCAGATTTCAAAGAACTGCTTCTGAGAGCCCTTAAAGCGATCTCTGGTCTTCACACACACACTAGAAGGCCTCTGTTTCCCATCGCCTCCACCACTGAGACTGTTGTTTAATGACTGTACAGTTTAACCGAATTAAGTGCAGAGCCAAATTGAATGTGATGTCTTTTTATGAGCGCGATCGTGGGTAACTGAGGTTAGGTCATGAATTCGCTACCCTTGAGAACAAATTTTAATCCCAACCAGTTGTCTGGATTTGAACCAAGGGTCTCGACAGTGTGTGTGTGTGCTCAGTGTTCTGACCTATTAACCACCCGGCCCATTTCTTACTGCTCTGCAAACTCTTGCAACACGCTAGCAAGGCAGACAGTTAAGGGATCGTGTCTAGTAGAGGATTTAACGATATATATTAAATGCGTGCAGGGAACGTCTTTAACACGTGTACTAGCAGATGCACACTTCCGGTGATGTTTACACGAGTGCACTAATTGGTAACGCTTTATTTTGATGATTGCTTCGAAAATCTGCTCTCTCGGGACAGCCACGTCGATCGCTTCCTCTCTCCATCTCGCGACGTTTCGCCACACACGTTAAGAGGCATCCTCAGGCGCAGTGTGCGGTCGAGGCGTAACGTCGCGAGGAGGACAAATGGAAGCGATCGACGCGGCTGTCCCGAGAGAGCAGCTCTTCGAAACAACCATCATGCATCGAGCCGTGAAAACCCGCATCATTACAACGCTTTGATTTGTTTTGTGAAAGTATTTTGTTGCCAATAATTCCTGAAAATGATAACAGTTCGGGACCGTGATGTTGGTTAATGGCGTGATGCCTTTCGTATCCAATTGCTGTAGGGTTTTGTACTTTTCATGAAAACATGTCAAGTGTCCTCGGTTGGATGGGACGAATAGACAGACACGATCGTGCCAGGTCAGAGTAACACGTTTAGTGGTCTAACCACCCTGTTAGTAACATTAACGCTAGAGTTGTGGAGCCCAACTACCCACCACATACCAATCATTCATGAGCCCTTTCATCATCAACATAGTTTCCGTAGCTTCCGCAAGCAATATAATTGTCCGGTTTTTTTTTGCGATTGATTTTTGTTGTTGTTGGTCGAGCGTGCAATAAATTCTAAGCTGCATAAGATCAATTGCTGCTGGTTTTAGAGGGAATACCATAGACGTGGATAAATGGGTGAAGTGGGATTCTGAGTCTCGGGTGCCTGAGCTGAGGAGCATCTGAGAGCACCGACAGGTTACCTTTGGGATTATAGGCTCCATACATTAGCCTGGGAATTCTGGTAAGGATCAGGATGCTTACGCTTGAGACTTCAAGAAGCCAACTCTGGGCCATGCTGTTATTAAACGAATTGATGCAAATGCCAGGGCATTGGTCCATACCGGTTGGGATTTTGAATTCAAGTTCTGGTAATACGAGGATTTTTTTTTTAAAGACGCTTTGTCATGGAGTTCCTTTGTACACCTAATTCAAGCCCTACTATGGGGTGTTTCCCAACACAGTGGCATGTATCCAGGTGAAGACATTGGGCTGGCATCTTCAGACAGCTGGGTTCAAGCCCTAGTGCTTTGTATCATATTGTGGGTTGATGTAGATATAATAATAATAATTATTATTATTGTATTTTTAAAGAGACTAATCCAGCACCTCTGAATTTCTAGATACAGTCCCTGGTACTGGGTGTCTTAAGAAGTTGATGCCCAGGCTCTGTCAAAGATGGAATAACGCTCAGACTCGGGGTGTCTCATTTGGATGATGTTTTCATTGTGATATTGACAGAGCAGTGCACAGCAATTCTGTGGTCCTGGCTTCAAGCTTTCGGTCTCCATAGTCTGCACACTAGCCATGAGTGTTGCATTTTCTTTATATGATGTATCAGATTATATATATTTCATCGATCCTTATATTATGTTTCCAAGTTGATATCCAGCCTCAGGCCTGTGTGAATATATTGTGGGAATAGCGTCGCTACTTTTGTGCGGTGATCCACCAACCCCCGCTGCCTCCACAGTGCTGGGTTACAGGCCACGTGTGGCCCATCCACCTCCTGGGCTGTTTGGAAACAAAAAGACACTCAACTGGCTCAATCTAGGGTTCAATAAATACTCCTCTTTCATATTGCACGGAAACTCCATCCCCATACGCAAACCTTCATTTAAATAAACGTGAGACATTCGTCTAACTTTCATTGGCTCTTCCCTCACCAGTTGTGGCAATTATTGGATTTTTAGGCAGTGGAATTATGAGCGTAAGTAAATTTTAACGTGGTCACAATAACGATATAATTACAAGGTGGTCCATTCATAGAACATTATAACTAACATTTTACTCGTCTCACAAATCTCAAAGAACGTATATCCTTTAACACTCCTAACACACCCGGTGCAACGTAGCTGCTGAATTTTTCCCTCAGTGTGCAATGGTGCTTTTCTCAGTGAGGCATCTATAACTGAATCACGAAGTCTTATTCTGAAATGCACAAACCCATCTCATCTCATTGTCAGAAACCACTTAGTCCTGTACAGGGTCGCGGTGAGCCGGAGCCTATCCCGGCAGACACAGGGCGCAAGGCAGAGATATTCCCACGATGGGACGCCAGTCCACCACCGGGCACTGCGGGCAATTTAGTCCGCAAGCCAATTAACCTATGCAGCAGCACGTTTTTTGGACTGTGGGAGGAAACCGGAGTGCCCGGAGAAAACCCACGCGGACACGGGGAGAGAACTCGCAAACTCCACACAGAAAGCAGCACCCGAGCCGGGATTCGAACCAGGGACCTTCTTGCTGTGAGGCGACAGCGCTACTCACTGGGCCACCGTGCCGCCATTCTCAGTGGGGCATTTATAACTGAATCACGCAGTCTTGTTCTCAAAAGCACAAACCCTCTTGTGGTTAAATGAAACCGCTTGTTCTCTGTGAAGGATAACGTGTATTTTACTTTGACTCCTCTCAACTTGAACGAGATAGGGCTGAACTCTGAACCATCTCTCAAGAGTAGATTTTCTGTTGAATCACCATTCCTCATTGCATATTTGCATCGTGAAGAATAAATCGGTCTCTAACCCATCAGGTACTTTGCTCAAGTGTGTGCCTACGTGGGCTTAAACTAATGAGATAATTTGATCATTCACACGCTGTTTGTCTCACGCGTTAATTAACGGCACATCGGTGCGTTTACATAGCCTCTATTCACCATTATCACCTTGGCTTTACCATAGCAACTTGGCTAAGATCGTCGCTGATCTGGGGTGGCCTGGCTGTAATCCCATGCCCATTTGTGCTCAAATCCGGGAGATTATACAAGAGTCTGTTCTAGGCCATTGGTGTCCTGTTAAAGTGCCTCTGTGCTCCAACTGGCCATGGGGCTGACATTAATCTCATTGAAGAGCATTGGGTGGTGGAAACTGCACATTTTCATAGTGGTTTCCCCGACATGCGATGATATGTTGTTAATCTCCATTTTACGACATTGAATGATATAATTACGCATTCCTGTGGGAGAAGCAATGATATTCCAGTGACAACCTTTCTCTTTACCCAAATTAGTGCGCACATAGAAAGCTAATGACCGTGTACTGGTGGAACATACATAACTTGTTTTCATTAATTGTGCATGCTATGCTGCTGTGAATAAGTGATTATGTGCTCACTTTCTAAAGGTTGTTTGGGCTGCCAGTGCCAAGTTTGCATTGAAATCGCTGCATCGTGAACCAAAATTGACTGCAAAGGGAATGAAGCTGCTTGGCCAATGATCCAATGCCACCAACTCAAGCCGCTTGTCCTTCTCTATCGAAAAACAAGATCACGATGACCAATCGAGCAGATGCTGCAGATAATAGAGTGTAGTACAGATAGTCTGTTATAAACCTGTGGTATGCATTGTGTTTTCGAACCCACACTTACGTAAGATTTTAAAGGTGATGTTCAGCGTGCATTTCTCCATGCTTCTTTGCACATTTCCCGAGTTTTTCTTACATTTTGCCCTGTTATTGACTATTTCGGATGCATGTTATAACAGGGGGTATGCATTGACTCAAAACTTTTTTTTACATTACAATGTTGGGCGGCACTGTGGCCCAGTGGGTAGCGCTGTCAAGAATGCCGGTTCGGGTGCCTTTCTGTGTGGAGTTTGCATGTTCTCCCCGTGTCTGCGTGGGTTTTCGCCGGGCACTCCGGTTTCCTCCCGCAGTCCAAAAAACATGCCGCTGCATAGGTTAATTGGCTTGCATACTAAATCGCCCGCTGTGTCCGGTGATGGACTGGCGTTCTATCGTGGGTATATCCCTGCTTTGCGCCCTGTGTCTGCCGGAATAGGCTCCGGCTCGCCGCGACCCTGTACGGGATTAAGCGGTTCTGACCATGAGATGATACTGCGACGTTAATTTTCATTATCGTTTACTCTCATTGACAGAGTAACACAGGGATTAGAGAACACACACAGGACGCAGACTCTTGTTGTGGCAGTGGGTTTGTGCAGAACATGTCGCGAGAAGAGATGATTAATAGTCAAAACTAATGACTAAGTGACAGCCAAGCGATGGAATCTGTCCGATGGGACGTGAGCTAAGAAGGAGCTATTACATCGGTTTGTCTGCAGGTGTTAGATGGATAATTACATTGAAGGATCATGGAGGGGATGGGAAACCTTGGGAAGGCATTCATCTAGCAGTGGATTAACCACGACCGATGATAACATTCCAGGCTTATCCGGAATAAGGTCACTGTGGGCACATGCAGGATGACAGTGACTCTGTGTAAGCTGCCCAGTGCAATTCACCTTACCCACCACGAGCATAGCTCTACAAAACATACGCCGCAATCTGTCATGCATAGTCTGAGCTAAGTGTTATTGTACAGCGGTGTTTTGACCACGGTGGGATGCCACCTTGTTAGAAAAATCGAAGAAAACGATTGAATATCATTTATCACACAGGGTGATGGGGAATATAAGCTGTTATGGGCTCATTACACTTGCAGAAGTAAGTGTAAGCAATGTCAAAACGAAGCACTGTGTGCTTGTCTAGAATATATTAATAAATCATGGTTGTGTATCATATTTGTTTTACATTGAGGTGCGGCGGTGGCTCAGTGGTTATCAACAATGCGCTACGAACCCGACCGCCCAAGTTCGATTCTCGCTCGCGGCCAACGCTGATGCTAAATGTTTGAGCTCTGCCTGGGCCTCCCCTTGGTCGGCTCAGTCTTAGATGAGTACCTGGTGCTGTATGTAAACAGCCCTGGGAGACCGAGGCGGCTGGTTGTGGTGTTGACCGCGCCGACTTATTGTCTGCTGCGGTGTCGAGTGGACCGTTGTGCACGCGTGGCGGCGAGTGGAGGAACGAGCTGGTGAGCCGCCTGCGCTGACAGATGAACAGCGGCCCGGCCCTTGAGCGTCCCCGCGCACAGGAGGGGAGAGTGGCAGCAAGTCCTAGCATGCGCTCATTGAGCAGGGATAATGGGGCTTCTTCTGTCAAGGCCTCCATGTCATCGGCTGTTCCAATTTTGCCGCTAGGTCCTGTTTTGGACACAGCACGTTTCAAGAAATAATGGTAGGATCGCCATGATGGGTAGGTATAGACAACTGAATTGCCAAAGGTTTTTTTTATATATTATGACATTGAATTTTAACCGAGACAAGCATGGGCTATTGCTCAACTACAATATCTTGGTATCTGTAAAGTGGGGGTGGAAATTTCACATTCCCATGGTTAGTGTAAAATCTACTGTTGAATTTGGTGCTTTATATCTGGTATATGACGAATTCACGCTTTTGAGTGTGATGAACTGTCTTCATGATGATGATGATGGATGACAACGTGGCATCACATGCTTGATAGTGTGTGTGTCCGTGTGCTACAGAAGCAGAGCTGCTTGCTGCAGCCTTGCTTATCACGATACAGGCTCTCTAATCCATTCAGCATTTCTTTTGTTTCCTTTTGAATGTCTCAATTTGTACACTGTCATTCGCTCCGTCAGATAAGGCACATTAGCATGTGTATAGCATAATGTGTAATTAATTAAATCTAACTTGTATGGCTCCTAGCCCAACGATAAATTGTGGTCTGTAATTATTACATGGCAAATGATGAATGCACGCGTTATGTAACGATTAACACGACAGCGCCGTGTTGGAGGTGTGTGAGCGACCGGACCCGAAGAACTAGAATTTGAATCCAGGCTATGAGTTGACTCAACTCGTCATTCCACTTGTGTCGCAATGGGGTCATCCTCTGAAAAAACCGGCTCAGCCACATCAAACTTGAATCGTCACTGGTTTATGAGTGACGCTGAACACTCCTGGGATAATCAATTACAGGGGCCGGACTGCTTAACATTGCCAATAATTTACATGTGCAGCCCTCTTACCAATTCACTCGGGTGATGAGGGCCTCTCAATACTGTTTGCTTTGTGGGGGTTATTTGACTATACTTCACAACGCTGGTCAGTGGAGGTTGATGAAGGCGAAATGGATGGTTGGGGTTTTTTTACTGCGACTTAAAATACACAACCTCAGGTAAGTTAAGACAGTGTGACATATCTTCCTGCTGGAAAAGAGTAGAGGGTCAGCTGGGCCAATGGAGGAAATTCCACACTCCCAGGAAAGGAGTTTCTCCCTGTTTGAGAGCGAAATTGATCAGTGACTGAATGACAGTAGATTTTGTTGATTCTGTGCTTATCTTATATTATGGTAAACTGGTTAGACTTGTTTTGCCAGTTTAGGTTTGTGACCTGTGTTTGCCACGTGGCACTGAGGAAAGTTGATGTCATGATTATACAATAGACTCAGTCAAAGGACCTCAGATGCCACGTTTTACATGCGTACGTGCGATAGTTACGTTCATCATTAATGTCTCCAGAACTTATTTTGGTCTTGTACCCAGGATTGTCCAAACTGGTGGCCTGGAGCCTCTATACAATTAATATTAATGATAATTGCATTTATTGAGCGCTTTTCACCCGAGGGTTATTTAAAAGACCACCGCCCACAATGAACGAATGCAGCGTTTTAGAAGTTATCTCATCTCATCTCATTATCTGAAACCGCTTAATCCTATATAGGGTCACGGTGAAGCCGGAGCCTATCCCGGAAACATAGGGCGTAAGGCAGGAATACACCCGACGACGGGACGCCGGTCCATCGCCGGGCATTGCGGGACAATTTTAGTCTGCGAGCCAATCAACCTATCCAGGAGCATGCTTTTGGACTGTGGGAGGAAACCGGAGTACCCGGCGAAAACCCACGCGGACACGGGGAGAGCATGCAAACTCCACACAGAAAGGCACCGGAGCCGAGAGACTCGAACCCGGGACCTTCTTGCTGTGAGGCGTCAGCGCTAACCACTGCGCCACCGCGCCGCGTTTTAGAAGTTATAGTTTGACACATTAAGCAAGGCATATGTGTAGAGAGGAACACCTAATCCCAGAGATTCAACCATAATTCTCAGAAACGCTGACTAGACCGAATGTGCTAAAGGCATTTATTATTTCAAGTTGATTTATGGTTGTATATTTGTCGACAATTTTTTATTTGACAGTTGTTTTTGCACTTATTTATCTTAGCTTCAGTTGCAATACTTCATGTAATATTGTTTTAGTGATTTTGATGACCTAGGTCACTCTTGCAAATGAGACCCATCCTGGTTTCTTAAATTCTCACCAAGTTAAACAAAGTACGTTTACTGTAGAAGAATATGTCTCCTGAGAGACGCCTATTGCCAGGTATTGCGCCGGGCTGTCAGAGGGGCTGACCAGACATTGCTATCTGCACTCTGAGAGACATCCAGTTACAGGTTTATAATTCAGGCTTTTAAACCAGTGCCATTGATAGGGCGACCGATGACTACGACTCACCATGACGGGTATTCTGATACTGCGCTGACTTGGCGATCGAGACAGGCTTTCAGTGTCAGGGATTCAACCCAGTGACTCAGACCTGCCGGCTTAAGGCATTAGCCTCTTAAGTCAAATGTATAGATAATGAAAACAATCCATGTTTAAAGTAAAATAGCGCAGGCCGGAAACCATATGTTTCATAGAATGTGCAGTTATGAAGATTAAAACACCAGCAACTCCTGAAGACTTTCATTATCTTAGGTCACTGTCTACCGGATAATCACAATTTCTCGAAGTTATTTTGACCTCAGACAAAAGCACCACAATATACTTCTTCAGAAACTGCTAATGGCGTGTTTTATAATGCTCAAAGGCTGAAAGTAATCTTCGAGCTTATGACCCAGAGCAGGAATTGGTATCACTTAAGGCAAGAAAACCTTTGTAGTGTATATTTAATTATACGGCTAATTGGGGTGACTTCGTTGATAACCACACTCCTATAAAATAGTTATGACATAATTGTTATGGGCTTGGTAATGACGTTTGAACCATGAATATTATGTCTCATCAGATGGTATCAACATATGAAATAGCTAGTCTAGGCTCGGTGTTACACAAACAAAGACAAGACAAAGCTCGCACTTATAGCCTCGACAGACTTGTGTGGCAAGTGCTGTTAGCGAGGCCCTTTTAAAGGCCTGCATGGCATATGAGGGGGTGGGTGGCCTAACCCACGCCCAGCCACCTTTGTCTCCCTAGTGGTGATGTTTACACATCGCACCATAAACTCACACGAGTTGGCCTAGGGCAGAGGTTTTTTCAACATTTTACATCTCCGTGCCCACTTGGCCCACGTGGACGTGGCCTCTGCGGCCCCAATGGTGGATCGCGACGGGAATTGGCAGGTCGGAGGGGAGGCCCGTAAGCCCATTCGGATATCCGTTACCGATGTCTCTAAGCGGTCATGCAACGCGAGAGATGCTCGCACACAGTGACGTGGACGCGCGCCTTGCTCCAACGAGCCTCGTTTCTCTTCCAGGATAACTTGATGCCCAACTTGGAGCGAGACGTTGTAATCGTGGCCAATGGTGGAAACCTTCCCACCGAGACCCTCACCCCAGGTACGTGCACAGGGGGGACACGCAGCTGCGCCCGTGTAACCGTGCGGGTCTCCGTGCTCGCACCGTGCGCGTCTCCGACGTAATTTTGGGCTTTGGCGCGCGCGGCTCAGCATCGTTTTTTGCGCCAGAGCTTCATCGGTTGCCAGCGCCTCTTTGGTTCCCGGAGAACCGAATGTAGTTCTTGAAGGACGTGGATTGAGTCCTTTGTGGAGAGAAACCGCGGATGTCGTGCCAGAATAATGCGCAGAGCAGCCAGAAAACACATCGGAGAGCTACGCATTGTGTGTGCGTTTCATTAATCATCCCTTGCATGACCCAAAGCTGCGGGGAATTCTTCATAGCAATAACAATAGAGTATGTTTTGTGTTGGTGCTGCTGTACTTACAGCTTAAGGCTATTGTCACGAATGCACTGCATTTCACAGTCTGTGTAGTTATTAATTATTATGAAGCAGACACCCTTATAATAGTAATTGCATTTATAGATCGCTTTTCACCCGAGGGTCACAAAGCGCTGCACAGGGCTGCGGAGAGAACGGCCGCGTCAGCAACAACAACGACGACATAAGAACGGAAAATCGGCAACAAATCCTGAGTGGGGGTGAGGAGCGAGAGTGCGTTTCGCAGTGCGGAGGATACGCGGTCTTGAGGGTTGGTGCCGGGGTGGGCTGGGGTGGGGGACCGCTCTTAGCGACGATGTCTGGTGTCGGAGAAGAGAGGCGGACGATTGAAGTGACCGCGATTGAAGTGGCTCCGTCGCATCTTCTGTGGCGGGCTCTTCTTGATGCGTTAACAACACGAGCGGGGATCTGCCCACTGTAGGAATTCCAAAGAGACACTTCTTCAACGCACGTCAAGTCAAAATGTCACGAACGGGATGAAGTAGTCTGCGTAATCTCGATTTAAAACACGATAAACAATCGGATAAACGCCGATACGACTGATGTGTACGCATTTAAAATAATTCCAGCAGCGGTATATTTTTTTTTTGGCTCGGCGCCTAGAGAGCTCTCTGAGTTTTTGACGAATATAATAAAATAAAATTATATCGTATTGATTCGCGTGAGTGTTAAAATACACGACGCGGCTTTACAAGCAGCCCAGGTTTTCTAAGACATTTTGATCCGGCCTGACTCAATCTTTGCCTACTCAATCTTGCTTCTTACCAAAGAGGCCATTTCCGTGTTCATCGATCACTTGGTTTTAAGAACCTTTTGTTGTGAAACAATGAACACGCGTTGGTGTGTTTATACACGAGCGTGTGTGTTTGTGTGGTTAAAGTTGTGGCATAGTAGATTGCACACTGATCTACAAAAACCAGTAAACTTTATTAGATTTGTGGTCGTGGCTGATATCCGCGACGATAATGTGAACTGGTTCTGGCCCTCCCCTACATCAACCCGGCCGTTAATAATAATATATTATATTTGTATAGCTATGCCTTACACCCAGAGGACCCAAAGCGCTGCAGGATACAAAGGTAGGGGAAGGTAGCCACACTGACAGCTGGCGCCAACCCGCCAGACATTGCATCCCTGCGCATTTTGATGTTATCAGCGAATTAATGAGTGTTTTTTTTTTAGGTGTGGGAGGAAAGCGGAGAGCGAATATCTGACACAGCGTGTAAACGTAGTATGCCGTGTGGCAGCAATGGATGGGAAGCGAATGCTCTCTTATGGATACTAGGTTTCCTGCATTTAAAAAAAATACGTTTTTCGTGAGTGAAAATCTATTTCTGGACCTCCTCACATGGTCCACTGTGTGAATGATATTCCTTGGGAAGCAAAGGTGTTGAGCATGGGTGGTGCTGGCCACACAGCCCATTGGGTGCCTTGCTGGCTTCAATAGGCACTCACAGGATTTTCCCTTTAATATCTATAACACTGAGTGGCCAATCCTTGGGTCTGCGTGTCCGAATTTGCAGGCAAGGTACGGTGGAGGGACTTTGACCAGAGCGTGTACATCGGCAGCACGCTGGTGAAGCCTGGTCAGGACCCGTACAACCGTAACAAGTTCAACCAGGTGGAGAGTGATAAACTCAAGATGGACCGCAGCATTCCGGACACCCGGCACGATGCGTGAGTCACTCACCTGCGCCACCATGGTGGTGGTCGTGCTGGTGATGATGGTCGTGGTGGTCGTGGTTGTTGTGGTGGTTGGCGAGCTATAGTGGCGGTCACGGTGATGAAGTGATAATGATCATTATCAATACCCGTTTAATCCTGCACAGGGTCGTGGGGAGCCGGAGCCTATCCCGGCAGACACAGAACGTAAGGCGGGGCTGTACCCATGATGTGATGCCAATGCATCGCAGGGCACATTTTTTGGCCCATTTACTCAGCAGGCCAGTTAACCTAGGCAGCAGCGTGTCTTTGGACGGTTGGAGGAAATCCACATGGACACGGGCAGGATTCGCAAACTCCACACAGAGCCGGCAACCGAACCCGCGACCTTCTTGCCGCGAGGCAGCAGCGCTACTCGCTACTGACTAATGATGAAAAATAATTATGAGGACGATTTTGATGGTAACGGCAATGATTTCATTGATGGTGATCGGGGTCATATTGACTGTGTGATGGGGAGCATAGTTGGTATATTGATGATGCTGCTCACAAAGCTGATGACAGTGATGGTGGTGAAATTCAAGCTTCCATCTCAAAATAGCAGACACTACTGCTTTAGTGATTCACCTACATACATAAATGAAGACAAACATCTTCAACAGAAACCGCCATTCGTAACTGTATGGCGGACACCCCCACAGCACTTCTGCCAGGCCTTGCACTTAAATTTTGAAAGGCTCGCTGTTGGGAGGTTTCAGCGAGGCCCAGGTGTTGTGGGGTAATTGTCTGAGATGCACCATCTGACATGCTGCTGTATCGGCGTGCTGTTTCATGGCCACTCGGTACTCTCCTTGTTGTTGTGAGCGTTGCTGTTAAGTTTTTTTTTACTGCTGGTCTAAGGTGGATGCCTATAACTGGCCATTAATGTCTCTGACGAGCCCCCTCACACTCTAAATCTTCTTCCGTCTAAACATATCCCAAGCATGAATAGACTCTCATGACTATCATTGTTCAGCCAGCAGACATCGCCATGAACTCCCCTCGGTAAATGCAGGACGATTGCCCTGTGGCGGCTGGATAATCCCACAGTTCGAAGGACAGGGTTTGAACGTGCCTGGCCTAACACCCGCCCC